>JAPMOQ010033694.1:4495634-4535729 GCA_026543055.1 Argiope trifasciata
TATATATATATATATATATATATATATATATATATAATGTGGCATAACTACTTGTAAGTTTTGGCGTAGTTTGGGTTATTTCTTTTTTAAAAGACCAAATTTATATATTTTCAACCATTGTACTTTAATTTTTATTTGTTTTGACTGATTAGCTATCATTTCTGTTTTCTAAATTCAGATTGTTGTTAGATTGAACCACGATGCTATTAATTTTGTTTACTTTTCAAATATTCTAAGTACTTTTTTCCGTACATGGACTAGCACTATGTCGGCATTGTATTCATAACAAAGCATTTGTAAGTTTTCGTGTTTACAGTGTATGTTACTTTTAATATGTAAAAATTATTTATTATTTGCAGCTTTTGTCATTTTTTTTTCATCGTATACTATAATGCATCTGTAATTTATGTATTTCAGCAAGTCGAGAGACAGAATGGTTGGATAAATGTTGGTGATTTACAAGGAGCAGTGCATTTTAAAATAGGTCAGTATACTAATTTTGTGAGTTTTTTTTTTTAATGTAAAGCTCAAAGATTTGCTAAAAAAAGATAGCTGCAAAAGATATTGTTTTAAATTTCTTGCTCCTTTTAACATATTATGAATTTCTTCAAATGCTTCCTTCCTTAAAACTTACAACTTGTTTGAATCAATGAATTTTAATTTTATTATATCAATATATCGAAATTTCGGAGGAATGTGAGAATATTTTTGTATTTACAAGAATTTAACTAAAATAGGGTATTGGTTTTTTTTGGGGGGGGGGGGGGCTTTTTTAATGTTTTCTTGGTAAAGTTGGATTTAATATCAAATGATGTCATAGCTTTGTTCATGTTAAATAAAGGATTTCAAAATGAAAGATGCCTTTTGATAATTTATAATTTTTCACTTCTGTTATTGTAGTTTTAAATTTTAATCTGCAATGAAAGTATATTGAAATCCCCCTCATGAAATTTAAGTTTTATTTATTTTCTACATAAACGGTGTTAAAATGTAATATTTGTCAAGAGTTGAATATCTGACGTCATTATTTCTTTATGCATTTGAAATACAAAATTTATATTATTGTCATATTAATATATAGGGATTTAGAAGTTAAATTATTAATAGTGTATTTTTCCGTTTTTTTTTTTTTTTTTTTCTGCCTAAACAAATAGAATATAAGCATAAAAATTGAAAACTGAAAAATCCCATTATTCTTCTCAGATTAGTTTTACTTCTCAAACAAGGGGGATGAAAGAGCTTTAATTTTGTATTATTTAGGGTACTTGATTTAATTAATAGAAAATTACTAGCTATTACATATTGTGTTACTTCTAGTGTTCATATATTCATACTGAGATTTTTTGTCTTGCATAATCTAATAATTCTCCATCAGTTTACCAAATCTGTTGAAATCTGAGTAGTTAAAATTGTCATAATTTAAGTATTATTTTGTAAATTCTTTATAGTTTGCAAAGGGGATTCTTAATGTATCTGAATGTGTACTTAAGTTTCATAACAATCTGTATTTCATCTTTAATTAATTTGTCCACCAATAAAAAGTATATCAAGGGATATCAAACATATTTTAAACATTAATCATAAGAAAAAAAATTAAGAGATGATAGATGAAGATAATATGCTGACGTTAATATTTATTAGCTTGTAGCTAATATATTTCTTGCAAATTTCAGATTTGAAAAAAAGGTTTCTGAAAATTTTTACTGTGATCTGTAGTATTCTGTTTGAAATGCGAATAATAATAGCCAACAATTGGATATAGATAAAATAGTTTCTTTTGAATATACCTTGTTATTGACAAAATATTTTTCTATGGTTAATTTTACTTCTCAATCAAGGGTGATGAAAGAGCTTTAATTTAGAATTATTTAGAGTACTTTTAATTAATAGAAAATGACTAGCTATTACATATTGTGCTATTTCTATTTTCAATTTCTCTTCAGACTTCATGCATGAATAATGAAATAATACTGACATTGCATTTTGCATTATGATGTAGAAAATGTGTCTGAAATGTTTTCGAAGGAGAGATTTGAGCAATATGTATAATTTTTTAAATACACCTTTTTACTGTTATTTATAACTGTGTAGAAATGTCGTTCATCTTAAAAATAGAATACATGATTCTATATCAATTCATATGTAGCTTTAACATTCTTTTTTATTGTTATTTTATTTGTAAATGTAACTGAATAGGTTAAACTGTTTTTTCTTAAAAGGGGCAGGTGATATGTAGGAGGAGATGATAATTTTTAGAATGTTTTAATGACATATTATTCATTATGATAGAGAGAGTCAAATATGCCTGCTTTTCTTATTTAATAATTATATTCGAGCTTATCAATTCACCTGTAATTAATATTTCGTTTCGTTAAGTTTAAATATGAGATCTTTTTCGGAGGAATGTAGTTTAAATTACTGGTCTTATTGTTAAAATATTTGTGTCCTAAGTTTACAGTTTTTTAGAGTCCAGATTATTAATTGATATGTTATTGCATATCAAATGGTCATTAGAAAATATACTTTCCCACAGATGCCACATTTCATATTTATGGCTTATTTTGAAATAAACTTAAAAAGAACTTTCTATTTTCTCTTTTCTAATTATTGGCTCATTATTCCTTACAAAATGTATCTTTTCTCTTAAAAGGGGGCCACCATCTGGTGTCGTTTTTGTTAAAATCTGAATACAAATTGTTTACCATTTCATTTCCAGTTTAAGCAGTTCGTCCTAGCCTGATTAGCCCGTAATTTTTATAGTAAATTTTCTTTAATTTTTTTGCTTAGGCAAATTATATTTCTTTTAATAAAAGATTTGTGTACCATGAAGGGTGGAAGTCATTAATGATTTAATTTTTGTTCCTGATTTTAAAATTCACAAATGTTTCCTTTAAACAAAACTGTTTAGACTTATTATGTAGTCAGTACTCCCTAAAGGTAAAATAGTTTTTTTTTATATATATAAATCGGTTTTTGAATCGGATGATCAAAATTTCGATTTTCATTTGTTGGCAAAATAAATAAGTTTAGTTTTTGTCAGATCTCCCATAATTATTTTTCATAATGCTATTTGGGAAAAGTATTTTCTGTTGTATGACACAATGCAGTTCCTTAGCAAAAGCTTTTGTGTTTAATGATGGGCTGCACAAATGTACTATTTGAAGATCTTCGAACTCTATTAATAATTTAGTTTTTACTTTTTTTCTTTATGTCAAATGGCATACATAATATTATCTTCAGTAATTTTATTTAACTTTAGTACATGTTCTTTGGATAACTTTTATTTTAATTACATTGCTTTAAACTGATTTTTCATTTACATTGAAAAGAAAAGCAGCTATCAGAAGACTTTATTTTTATAATGATACTTTGAACTTGCACGAAAATTTGTATCTGAAAAATGTTGCTTTTAAAACTGGTTTTGTTTTTGTATCAGTTTCTTCTATTTTTTTATTGTTTGGAAAATATGTTATTCATAACATTAAGGCATTAAGGAAAATTAATTTCATCTGGGCCTTTTAGTTTTCTATTGTTAGATTATATTGCGGGTTTAGTTTGTTCTGCAAGTTGTAGGAAATGCACTAAGATGAAAGTTTTTTCCACTTTTTCAAAGCTTCACTGTGAAATCGCTATATAATTGATACTGCATAGTTTGAAAATTTTCATGAACATTTACTTAAATTAGAGCTTGATATTCTTTTATTTAAAAATTGAAATAAAATACTCATTTATCCTGATCTTTAAATAGAATTCTTAATAAAATAAACAATTTCACTTAGTCCTATAAGTTTTATTTTTTTTAGAACTTCTTAATATTATCTGCATGCAGTCGACTAACTGCAATTAAAGAATGTAATTCTGGTGCTTGCATCTCTTCTTTTTGTTTAGTTATTTTTGCATGACTTTATTTTAAAATTTACTGCCATTCGGAGTAAAATATTATTTATTTTTCACTTATGTTTGTTTGGTAACTTGTTTCACTGAGAGAAATATTTGTTTTTGTAAATACATTTCTATAAGAGTGTAATTTAAAAGCATTTGAGAAATCCTTAATTTGCAGTGTCTAGCTTTTAAATGAAAGAGTTGAATTTTTTTAATAACTAAATGCAAACTTTTACTTGGGGCATTTATCCTAGTTTTCACAGATTTAGAACGATTCTTTTCTATATCTACAAAAATATCTAAATATAAACTGTGGTTTTATTTATGTAGCAAAATTTCATTGAGACTTTTGTATTATTTTCATCAATGAATAATGAGATGTATCCATTTGAATTCGCAGAAAATGAATTTTGCTTTTTATCTAGTTCTAAAAGCAATGTTTAAACCCTCCATGCATTTCCGATTAAATGAGCTATACAACAACAATATAAAAAAAACCTCAGTGCTGGTGTAACTCATTTTTAAAACATACATTTTCAAATCATAAATTGTGTAGGGAAAAATTTTTACTAATTTTATATTTCTAAAATGAAATGCTTTTTATATAGCAGAGAAAAATTTAAGTCTATTCCATCCTGTACAAATTTTATTCTTCCTTTTTTTCTTTTTCTTTTCTTTTGCTATCCAAGTGGTGTGGTCTATTCCTCAACATGGCTTTAAAGACTGGGAAAATACGTTTCGAATATGGAGTGGCAATGGTAAAATATTTCTATCTGTATTCAATAACATATGTGTAGTCATGTAGATTGTGACTTCCCAGTTTAGCATTTAACTTTTTATTTGAAGACTCATGGAATTATATTTTTGTTTTTCATTTTAAATTGGGTTTTTTAAAGAATTTTGAATTTTCTTTCACTTACACGCTTTCATATTTTATCATTGGTTGACTTACCTTTCATTTCTTTCGTTTCCTTTGGTTTTTCTTAGCTTAGATTAAATAGCTTTTAGCAATCCTCTTGATGAGTTTCAATTATTTCTGTTTTTATATGTGTGTTGCTGTATGAATTTATCTAAAACCAAATCCTGAAATTTAAATAAGTATCTAATTTTTTTAAAAATCAGTCTGAAATTGAAATATCAAATTTCTAGGTAAGTTTGAATTTTCCTAGTTTTTGTTGACATTTTCATTGTCATTTAAAAAACAAGATGTATCAGATAACAAATTATGTTTATTTATCACTAATGTCTGTCAGTTGTGATAAAAATGTGTAAGTTAATTTTGGTAACCATCATTTCCTTTTATTTAAGCCTTATATATTTTATCTGCTGTTGGACATAAAATTACCCTTCTAGTATATGATTGATTGCTCAATTGATTTTGTGACTCTGATTTTTATCTTTTTTTGTTTTCTAATCTACATAATGTCTTTCTTTTTAACCCATTCTAGTTTTCAATATTTGCTATTTGCTTTTAAGCAGTTCATAAGTTGAAGTGCTAACTGTTATGAAAATATCCATGGATTGGGCTAATTAGAATGGGACACACTGCTTAAAATGCTTTAAATAGCCAAAAGTGTGATTTTTTTTATATAAGAATTTAATATGTATATTTTTAGTTTAGAATCTGACTCTTAACTTTTTATGCACAAAAAAATGTGTTTATTTTGTGTGAAAATGTTATGCTATACAACAATTCAAATTTGCCTTCAAGTTTAATTGCTATATACATTTACACTGGTATTTTTATTCTTTCTTTGTTATTTTTTAAAGTGTCTTTTATATTCAGGAAAATTCTTTAATCATTTGGTTTATGTATTTTTTATAGTTGGATGCACTCATTTTTTTATATTTAATTCCTTTTGATTTCTTTACAAAATGAAAGCATAGATTTTCCTTCTAGTCGTTTTTTCCTTTATTTTTCTTTTTAGATTAGCATATCGTAAATTTAATTCAGAATGCTAGAGTGGGAATATGATGAAACATTTGTTAAGACATCATTTTGTTTCACTATTCATAACCAATGCTTATACTTTTAGATACATTACATTTTGTTTTCAATTAAATTTGGAAGAGAAAATTCTGCTGAGGAAATGAAATTTTTTTTGTCCATAATGTTTGTGATGAAATTTGTTTTCAAATTGGAATTCTGTCGCTACTATGATGGCATGAAATTGATTGTGAAAATTCTAGCTTTTAGTTTATAACTAAGTTAATTTCTTTGCTGTATTTGTTTCTTGCTGTAACGTAAATAATTTTAAACTGTTTTTTAAATTTAAACCCAAAAAATGTTATTGCTTGCTTTATACCTCCCTAAATTAATGTTTATTTTAATTTAGTTAAATATGAAAGAATCAAGTTCCTCGTCATTGCCTTAAAGGAGAGTGTTGAAATCTATGCTTGGGCTCCTAAACCATACCATAAGTTCATGGCATTCAAATCATTTACTGATCTTTTGCATAAGCCTTTATTAGTTGACTTAACAGTGGAGGAAAATATTCGACTTAAAGTTATATTTGGTTCTGCTGATGGATTTCATGCTGTGGATCTGGATTCGGGTGCTGTCTATGATGTATACCTTCCAGCACATGTAAGCTATGTCATAATTTTCAGTATATTTTGTACTGACTTTTTGCACAATTAATAATAATTTGTTATAGACTATAATACTGTTAAAAATTATTGTTTGTTTTTAAAGTTTTAAAAAGATGCTTTGAAAATTTTTTAAGTTATTGGAACTTTTCCTGAATAAAAGTTTACAATAGTTCTGGTATTAGTGTGAAAATTTCTTTCAAACTTCTTTCTGATATAAAAGAATTAATGCAGTGACATTTGCATTTAAAAAAATTTAATTAAAAAGTGCTGGTTGTGCTTTTAGTGTAGTTTTTATGCAAAACGGTTTACATTATGTCAATGTCATCTTATCAAAAGGTGTAATTGGCTATACCCTTGAAAGTTCCTTTTATTCAAGGAATGTCATCAGTTATAAAAATTTGCTTCACTGATCTTACTTTAACGTTGAACCAAAAATTAACTGAGCATAAGTATGTTCAAATTAAAAACTGAATTTTTGATATTAAAAAAGGTAAAGATTTAATTAAGATCAATATGAGAAAAACCTACTTTAAATTATTAAAGTAAGTCATTTACAGAATGTGAAATGTTAAAAATGTAGATCAAATTAAATTTTATAAATTTGATAGAAATTAATTTGTAACATGTTTATAAACTAAGATAAGCATATGTAAATCAATCAAATATGGCTCCATTGAGGTATGAAATTAAGATGTTCTTACATACATATACGCAAATTGTTATACTAGTTTTTAAGTTATATTACCTAAATATATGTATAGATAATTCTTTAATGGTGCTTTACTCATGCTATAAGCTAAAATATGTGTTTTTGTATTAATTTTTAAATAAGATACGAAGTGTTTATATATGTTTTCTGTTACTTTGTTTTTACATTGAAATTGATAGATCGATGTAAATTGATTAATATATATTAGAGTAGAAAAAAATCTCCTTTTCAATAACATTGCCGTTAAAATTAATCATATATATGATCAGAGAAGGCAGAAGCTGACTTGCAAAATTCTATTTTGAGAAGGTGCCGATTTGAAAAATTGGAAGGCTTAAATCAGACCGCATGTGGTGTTTTTTTTTCTCCTTATTTATTTCATTATTGGTAGTATTTTCTTTGGCTTGTAACTGCTCAAATTCTGAAGTTATGAGTCTGATCGTAGGGCAAAATTTATCTCCTGGCATTTAAGATTATTAAGACGTCTATATAGTGTAATGATCAATGCTTCTTATTATTTAATAGCACTCTAGATAAATGCAATGTTTAGTATAAATTTTTATATTTACTCTCTGGTGCAAAATAATAAAAAAAAACATGACATATATTTAAGCTTCTAAATAACTTTAAAATTTGAATGTAAATGATTTCTACAAATTCAATTAATATTTCACATTTTATTATTCATAAAGTATAATTTTAAAGTTTGTATGATTTTTTTAAAATTATAAATGCAATAATGTTTTTACTTGCTATGCATTTAGCAGCCTTTTATATCTAAATATATCTGGCAACAGACAGTTAAATTCTTTATTAATAAAAAAATTTGAGTTTTTTTATTTTTTATTCTTTTCTCGTGTATACCTTTCTTATACTAATTTTTAAAAATTATGAGTGTTTCTTTGTGATAGATTTTTAAGAGGGCAATTCCTCATAAAGGTTTTAAAGAAATTTGTGTAAATAACATTATTTAATATTGTTAATTTATAGTATTAAAAATTGTAAATGCTTCATCTTAAGCCTATTACTTAAAGAGAGAGGACTGGAAATCTACTAAAATGAATTCGCTACGGAGTTTTCATGTTCAATAAATTGTTTTTTGTGAAATAATGAAAATTTTTGTTGCGTTTTTTTCTGATTTTAAAAGTAAATTTCTCTTAATAAGCATATTAATTCCCTTCATACTTTGTCAGTGGCATTGAATATATATAACCAAATATATATGATTTCATACTATATGATGCATTTAACAAAAATGTTTCAAAGTGATCTTTTAATTAGATAGTCATATTTGTTAACTATAATTTTATTTATATGAATTAATACTTCTGTGCTTCAAATAAATTTAGACTGTTAATTTCAAAATTCAGCTTTTTAATTGATTAATATGTAAATATTATTATTACAAATACATGTGATACTACAGTATAGTTATTGAGTTCTTGGAACATTTTTAAAACCTGTTTTATGGATTATAGAAATATATTCTAATTTTAATCCAATAATTATTATCTTTTTAAGTTTTCAATTTATTCAATTAGCTTACTAGTGATCCTTTGTTAATATTCACAATGTGTGATACCTAAGATAATGATGCTGTATTCGCTTCATATTGTTATTGCATTTTATTAATTTTGTCAGTAATTTGATATTGTCAATAAAATTTTATCTACAAAAATGCTTATTTTCAGTCCCAGGGAAATATTACACCTCATGCAATAGTTACATTGCCAAATTCTAAAGGAATGCAGTTATTATTGTGCTATGACAGTAAGTATTCAAAACCTTTGTTTTGTCTAATGTGTTATTTTTGTTTAAAAGAAGTGGTGGTAACATTTTATTCATCCAGAAGGGGAAAAAAATTCTCTGTCACTGAATGATGATGCATACTTATTTCATTTAGTTGAAAGTTGTTTGTTGTTGTGTTTCTCTTTAAAATTTTTGCAGACACTTTTCTTCCCTGTCCTGTTATGAATCATTATACTTTTTTTCAGACGAGGGTATATATGTGAATACTTTTGGAAAGGTCAGCAAGAATATTGTTCTCCAATGGGGAGAAATGCCTACTTCAGTAGGTAAGCACTCTCAAATGTTTTAATCATAATTTTTCTAATGATCAATGATCTAGAGTTTCAGTTAAGTACATGGTTTTTTTCCCATACTACAGCATTCATTGGAACTGGACAAGTGATGGGCTGGGGAAATAAAGCCATTGAAATACGTAATGTTGAAACTGGTCACCTGGATGGTGTGTTTATGCACAAGAAGGCTCAAAGATTAAAATTTTTATGTGAAAGGAATGAAAAGGTAAACATTTTAATCTTTATATTATAACTAATTAAATATTTTTTTTTAAATCTTCCAATAAAAGTTTTTATTTCATATAGTAAATAATTGTTTAAATTTTCTTCACATATAAAGATCTAGATAAGAGTTTTAGTATGAACTCTGATAGAACTATTAATTACCAAGTCTGAAAAGAATATATGAAATCTTTAAATATTCTTACCCTTTCGCCTTACAAAAATTATTTTATAAAAATAAAGTGCTTAGCAGAGTTTTTAACTTTTATTTTGAGTTTGATGTATTTTCTCTAGGACACTAATTTTTATTCAGTGTCTGCTACCCTTGCATGAAATATTATTTGATTCCTAAAAATTTTTATTTCATATAAAATTGAGGTTTAATAGGCTTCATCATAATAGCGGTAATTCAATTTCGTATACCACTAAGTAAGTAAATTTTTTCCATTCTACATGTACTGCAATCTGTCATAAGATGCTTTAAAGGAAAAATTCGAACCAAGATCAAATAAGAATAGGTCGTTCAATAATATGATAAAAGGTTTTGTAACTAAAAAAAATTATGAAAAATCCTTATTTGAATGCCATAAAGAGTTTTTTGGAGTTTTCCAAAATGTCTTCTACTTCAATTTCACCGAATACATTGCAACATAAAAGTTTAAACATTGTTATTTATCTTTTTGAAAGAAATATTGAACAAATCGATACAAACTGGTGTATATTTATGTGCTTGTACTTTCTATTTAATATATCAAATAGAAAATTTTAATTACTCAATTTATATTTTATAGTAGCAAACAAAAATAGAAATGTTTCAAAAATTTAGGCAAATCAACAAAAATTAGCTAAAACAAAACTAAATACATAAATTTAATATCCTATTGAATTTCCGTTTTTCTTAAATAATTCGTAAATACGACCGTTCAGTGAAGAAACCAAGTTCTATATAATTTTTTATTCAATACTTAACCAGATACTTTTCAAGCCACTAAGATACCAATAAGCTCTTCAGTAGAGTATTGCCTACTTTCTTTATTAACTTCATGACACATAACAGCTCAAACATTTGCGATTGAATTTAAGTCTGGACTTAGCAACTGCAACTCGACAATTTTAATATTCAATTCTAACCAATTCTTTATGATGGTAGCTGTAGATGTACTCGATTTATCTTGTTGAAATTTCCATTGCGGGCCTCCTGAAAGCCCGCAAATGGTAGTAAATTGCTTTCCAGTATTTCTGTGTAGTTTCTTGTTATTTGGCAACCTTCAAGGAAACACAAACCTATTTCGCCATTGAAGCAAAATGCAGCTCAAAACACAATGAACTTACATTTTGCTGTCGACTATTGAAATTCCTTGATTCTTGGCCCAAGTCGTGCCAATAAGACGCTTTGACATCTGTTCCATCCAAATCCCACGGGTGTTTTTTGTCATTGCTGTTATGTTACTTTATGCTACTGAGACCCGCACGAGAAATAGTTTCGAGTCCATTGCCTCCGTTGGATTTTGTGTTGCGCCTTCACCTCTGGATTTCGTTTCATTTTGCGAAAAATTATTGTATTATTCTCTCGATTATGTCGACGAATCGTTTCTTTTGATACTTTAATATCAGAAGCAATTTGGCGTAAACTCATTACCTGTGTGGATACTAATTTCTGTCATCGCGTTTGTTTGTGATACGTGTTCTTCAAGATCTCATTTTCGCTTTTTATTCTTAATTTGTCAATAAAGTTCGATAAATAGACTTTTTAGGCCTATTCATAATACTCGCAATTTCGTTAACTCCCTTTCTTTTCGATTTCAACATCCACACTTAACTAACTCTCTACAGTTTAATTTGTTGGGCCGGCTGCATTTTTACTGACTGTTGTCGAATCTTAAACTTTTTTGCCTCAAATGTGTGACGTCAAAAATTTTAAATTGCCATATTTTTGCATGGTAGTGCACATTTTATTATATTACTGTAAAATTTAAATTATTCTATTGACATTTTCTGTTAGATGCTTTAAAAACAAAATGTTACAAAATTAATGTGAACTTGTTGTAATTAGTTCAGTGTTTCTTTAAAACATCAACAAAGGCAGCAGCCCCTAAACTTTATGTCAGGGTGTAACATCGATGTTCTTAAAAGGAAAAAAATTTGTAAATGTGACAAGGGAGCGGGGGAGTAGGATTTCTTTCTCCAAATCAATGATAAATAAACGTGAAGCGTATTGGAAACATATCTGTCTTTGCATATGAAATCAAATTTTGCATTTTTGGTTCTAATAGGCTTATAATTGCTCTGAGAAGAAAACGCGAGGGAACTTCATCTAAAAAAATTAGTTGGAGTTGTAGAATATAATGGTGAAGATATTTTTTTGGGGCGCGGGATATGTGTCAGCATCAAGAAGAGATAATTTGCTATTTATTCATGAAATAATAAATCGTATTCTTTAATAACTTATTTCAAAAGACAATATAAAATTATCAGGCCAAAAAATGGGTATTGGAAGCAGCTGTTTTACTAAACAATTTAATGATTTTATACACACTTCTTTCAAGGTTCGCTTCTGTTGTGTATAGTTGTTCACAAAATATGAATGCCTTTGGTTCATAATTTCAATAAAAGTATAATTTTGCATAAAAATTAACTTCCTAAAAAGGTATGTGAACTTTTTGAAGAGTCATTGTATTTAATTTCTTTGTTTACCCTTTGCTATTGAGCCTTGAATCATGTTAATAAGTGACTGATGCCTTTACTATCAAATTTGTTTCAAAGTGGTTTTCATTATTTATTTACTTTTATTTTCTATGGGGTTTTCTCTTTCTTGTGTTTTATGTGTTCTTATTCTAGAATGTTTTGTTTATATGAGCGTTACTTAGTACTTGAAAAATTTTGTGAAAGGGCTTTTCTATTCAATAGTTGTATTTAATTTTAATAAAATCTTCGTCTTTAATTGATTATAAAATATTTCTGTCGAACGGATGTCGTTATTCATATTAATTCATGATCTAAAACTTCTCACAAAAATTGTAAAGAAAAGTCTTGTGGAAATTATCGATTTAATAAATTGGATAATGGGTTTTCTGTTTTCTTGTAAAATAAAATTTAGAATATGTTTATATGCTATTTTCCTAAAATAATGATTAATCATTTTTAAATATTTTTAATCCGTAAAAGCAAGTGGGTATCATGATTTATATATTTTCCTTTTCGGCTTTTACGTAGATATATTTATTTGCTAAAAAATGAGCAGAATATATATTATTATGAATCTTTATAAATGCACGTTTTTCTATGTGATATTTTTTCAGTGTAAGATAAAATGCATTCCAATAATTATAGAATCTTACGTCATTAATATATATCATGTCCTGACACTTTTAATGTTTTCATTTTGAACTTTGTAGGTATTTTTTTCTTCTGCAAAAGGTGGCTCTGCATGTCAGATATATTTTATGACTCTTAGCAAGCCAGGCATGAACAACTGGTAGCGAACTAAAGAATTTTAAGTGCTTCTAAAAAGTTTTACATGTAGCTGTTCCGGTGTGTGTTTGTGCAAGATATTTGTACTATATTGCTCAATGTATAACTTTTATGAGCAGTTTGCTACTTTTGTAAATATTAAAGCCATTTTTATTTATAAATATTGTGCTTGTTGAAAGTATTTTAACAAATTTATAAATCTATGTTTTCTTCTTATGTACTTGATCAGTGTATTTTCCTTTCAAATTTAAGTTGTAATAAAATTACCGGCCTTCTACTTGTTCTTTTAATTTTAATCATATTGTCCATTGAGTTTTACTTGTTTTTGCTTAAAATTATAGAACATGTATTCAACATCATAAAACCAGTACAAAAGTAGCTCTTAACTTTTATATTTTATTACTTTTATTTAATTTTGGTTAAACTTCCAAATTATACTTTATTAAATTGAAAATACAGATACTGAAAAATTTTAAAGTCATTAATACTAGCATTCCTCCCTGCTGTCAGGCTCTTCAATATTTCTATGTAAAAATAATTTTGAAACTCATCTTTACTTAAAATATTTTATTCTACTTTTCCAAATAGTTGCCTTAAATCAATTTACAAATATTTTTATTGATCACTAGCTAATATTTCATTTTCTTTTTGCCTTTTATATGTAAGTAGTTGCTTTTTCCTTCTGCTATGGGTTTGTGAAGGAAAGAATCCTTGCTGTAATAAAACATGGTTCGATAATAATTGTAGGCATGGATTTGTTTTAGTGTATGAATGCTTACTTTAAAATATTACTGCAGAGTAAGTTTAGTTACATTAAAACATGATCACTCTTACTGTTTGGATAGTGTATAAAGGGTTACACTGTATCTAATAAAAAGAACTGGATATTCTTTTGATTATTTCTTATGGGAGTAGAAATTCATTATATATTTTTATTATCTTAATTGCAATCTATTAAATCTGTTCTATTTAAAGCAAATGTAAAACAATACTTATTTACTGTATAAACAAGTGTTAGCTGTAGTCATTTAATTAGGGCAATTTTAGCTTACATTAGGTTGTGTTTTTCTCCTGTATCTCTGACGCTTTTCTGCTCTCAGTGTAGGTAATATTGTCTCTGTTAGCATCGTGTTTTGCAGCTAAATAACAATGGTAAACATTAATAAATCCTTGGTTTTTTTCATATGTATTAATATCAAACAGTATCATTAACAAATGAATAAGACTTTTTTAATAATATCAACAGCTTTTATTTAACATTTTAGTATATGTTAGTTAAGCTTCATAAACATTAAAACAATCATTGATTTGTGTGTCTAGCTAATCATTGCTTTTCAAAGCAGGTTCTTGGCTCTCTGTCTTAAGAAATCTTTATGTGGCTGAATTTCTTCTGTCGGTTCTTTGTCTTGTTGCATATTGACATGTTTGCAGAAATCGGAAATTGAAACTTTTCTAAGCATCCTTTTCCTATGAGTTATAACATATATATATATATAAAGAATAAATTCTGGTAATAATCATCTTTCTTTTGAATTTAAGTTATTTCTGTTCGTTTGAACGTCCTCAAGCACGGTTTTACCTAATTGTTGTAGTGATGTTTCTAATAATTTTAATAATTCATTTAAATGATCGTCTTGAAAATCTGATCGTTTTGATCTATAACCGCCTGTTCCAGTAAATATACGCTGAAAAAAGTCAGGAATACGGGCCATAATAGCCATTGTTGTGAGTGTTAACAAAACTGGCCACATTAATCCACCAATCACGCTTGAACCTATAAACTGTTTTGGCTGAGTAATTTCTGTCTGTATTTTGATTAAGCTGGACGTTAGATCCTCTCCAGTCGCTTTACAGAACACATCCTTGCAGAGTAGTAATATAATAATCGATACGTTGTGAAGAACTTGGTTCATCTTGTATTTCCTCATGCACCTTGTTGAAAGATGGTAACAGTTTTTATCTCAAGAATCAGTACAGCAGCTGAAATAACAGAGTAAAACTGTAAATGCATTGATACACACTACTCAAATTTGTTCATTGAAAAGTCATAAACAAGTTTGTTTTATAAGCTTATTTTTAAAGTAACTTCGAGAATCAATTAAAGATAAATGTAACATGGAAATAATAAATTGAATACTACTAGTAAATATTATTCATTGAAAACATTTGTTGGATTGATCATGCATATTTCTGCTATTGAATGTATTGTTCAACAGGAAATAAGCTTTTATTATCGAAACTGATATTCTTAAATCAACGGCAAATCGTTGAAAAAAAGTTAAATGCTTTAAAATCGTCTTTCCAGATTAGTGAAAGAAGTTTAAAATCTGAATGACAGTAAAATATCTGAAAATAGATTGATTTTCTATCTGAAAAACTACAATTAAAGTTAATTTTTCTTATGCATTATAATGCCTTAATAGTGATATGGCTATTTTTTAAGAGAAGTTTGTCATACTGCTTAAAACTTGTCAAACTGACTATTCACATCTTTTTCCTATTCATATAATTTGGGGAGGGGACAGCTTGAGTGATGATTGATTCTGGAATTATATTAGAAAATATGTTCCTCCCTTCATATGAAATATGACTCATTAGAATACAATACCATTTCAAAAATATCTTTGTTTACAGTGACCATTTCTTATTAACTAATTGCTGATTTTTCTCACGCATTCTCAAAACATTCAAAATTGATAGAGATGAATAAAAATAATTTGATCGTCTAATTTCAACACTGACATATATGATTGGCGCAGTATAGCCAACTTTTGGCTCTTGCGTCATTAAAATTAAGTTAACTAACCAACCTTCAACACTGACATTTTATTTTTCGGAGATTGTTTCTACTAAATAATCGAACTATACTTCTGAGAAATTTTAATTTATAAAGTAAAAAAGAAGATTCTCCTGTAATATTTTTTAATGTTTTTCCCCTTATTGATTATTTGCTTTTCTATATGACAAAATATGAATAGGTGAAAATGTCTTTTACTAAATTATCTGATTCATCTTGAAAGATGGAGAATTGAAGAAGTATATAGAAATGACAAAATCAATATAAGTGTTTTCTAATAGAAAAATACTATGATCTGGTAAGTCACGTTATTCTTTCGATTAAAAACTTTCTACTTTATAATTTCCCGTACCTGAAGTGTATAAAAAGTATTGTAATTGTCAAAAAAATCAAGCTCGAGATTTTGATGGATTGTTAAATTTTCTCAAGTCCAAAAAACATATTTTTGACATTATGTCTGTTTGTGAACATAACTCAAAAAACGCTTTGAGCTATGTGATTGAATTTGGGCTATGTATGGAATTACAACTAAATTTGTGGATTCCTATTGAATTTGAAACGAAATCCATTCCGAGGAAATATAGCTGACTTGAAGTACAAGTGAACTCGATAGCTACAAAACATAAAGCACTAGACAGATAGAATTTGATATACTGGTATGCATTTAAAATGAAGACTTCTATCAAATTTTGAATCTGTCAAACGGTTAATCGTCTGATGATCCGTACCTTCGCATGCATGCAAGCGTAATATCTCTTAAACATAAGGATTTAAGTTAATGAAATTCATTATATAATTTTGTGACTACAGCCATAGTTCAGTGTTAAATTATTATTTCAATCGGTCAGGAAAAAGGTGCCCAAAATACATTTTATCACGATAGATAAAGTAAAAATTCTAGATTCACAACAGAGGTATGTTTTTCCTAAATATTGTTCGCCAGTGTCAAGCAAGGTATTCGTGGCCTTACCCAAGAACCTTAATTATACGTTGGAAATTGCGGTGGTCTGGCGGTAAGGACTCGACTTCGGAACCGAAGGGTTGCAAGTTTGTGGCCCGATTCCACCGAAGAAACATCGGGTCTGGTGCACGTTAAATCCGCAGTGTCCAAACGTCCTCCCGCTGGTGAGGTGTGGAAGTTTGGAGAGAGTTGGGTGTTGTCCTCGTCATCTAATCGCGGTTCAAAATTGCGAGGTCCGTCCCAAAATAACCCTAGTGTCGCTTCAAAACGGGACATTAATATAACTGATCTAAACTCAATTATATATTGAGGAAGAAGATAAGATGTTTATAGGAGATCATGTGAGACAGTTTTGTTGGGACCACTCAACTTGGCATAGTTTATTTATGTGCTCCTCAAATAAGTTTAAACTCCAAGACTCCTTTTAGATTTGAGGAATTTTCCTGAATTCAGATTAACTGATATACTTACTTATCTTCAACATTTTGAATTGCAAGTTAAAATTACTTCAATTACAGTCAATAAATAAAATTGAAATAACAAATAGCAGCAGAATCGTAATGCATTATGGCATTCCGGTGATTCTAAAGTAGTCACAAACAAGAAGGATGATGAAGATGTCGTGTCCGTGTGTCCACGGAAAGGAGGTGCAGTATCTTCTGAGGGTAAAGACCCCTGAGCACGCAGAGAGCAGAAGTCTGACTTCTATCTCATATGAAGATGACACACACATTCGCTTGCACAACCCCTTTTTACGAGGGGGCTCATTCACGCATCTCGCAGATAGAACACACAGAAGAACAACCATTCCCAAACCGGGACACGAACGCGGGAAGCTCAGATCTCTGAGAAGACACGCTACCTCTAGGCCAGGACGCCACTAGTAAATAATTATTTTTGTTAGTATCAGATTGGAAAGCCTTTTTTTTTTGGTATCAAAAGATGTCAAATAAATTATTAATCGACCCTTTAAAATGTACAACTTAAAAAGTAAGAGACCATTTTCATTTTATACCTATTTATTCGTAGTTTCAATAGTGTATAAGATCTTCAGCCATAGTAATGAATGATATTTTTATTTATAAATGATAATAAATTCAGATTTCAATGTTATTACAAATGGGGTCCCAAAGAAAGTTTTCCTGTTTGTTTTTTGTGACATAACAAAACCTAGAAATTCGTAATTATTTCCGCTTTCTCCCAAAGACAAAGGAAACTGAGAGAGTAGAACAGAAAAATTATTTATTTCTTCTGAGTAGAAGTGTATTAATTTGCATATCAAAACGACTAATTTAAGAAATAATTTGTGACCACTGTATTTTGATCTTTACCTTTCTTGTTATATCACAGGGTTAGTATAAATTTCAGGGCTCTTCTTTGACTGTGATTTTCTAGTGACATTTATTAGAAGAAAAATTTGAACTTAATGTAAAAGGGAAAAGTTTGGATTTGTGTGTATAATAAATGCCCTCCATAGTTACTTCCTTTGGTCACATGGACAACTCCATGCGAAAGCCAGTTTCACTTCCAAGTGCCTCCATTTATTTCGCTGTTGCATGAAATGAGGCGTTGAAACAAAAAGAAAGACACATCGCAATGAAATAAAGAAAAGTACAAAGAGTTGTTTGGAAAGAGTTTCATAACATGCTTGAAGGATGTTGCCTTTGTCACAAAAGAAAGTCGCATGGGGTAATTATTACTTTCACAAACAAAATTTTAAGTTTCCTTCAGTATTGTGTTGAGATTTTTCTTCTTGTCGTTGTAAGAAAGCTAGAGCCTTTTAAATTCGGCTCAGTTGTTTTGAATAACCCTATTAATTCGAATATCATGGAATTGTTAAGTTATCATTTGTATATGAACTAGATTTTTTTTCCTTACCAGATTTTAGAAAAGGCATAATATTTATTTTTTAAAAAAAACCCTCCAGAAATTAGAAAATGTTAAGTGGAATATTGGTTGACCTTCAGGTGCTGAATTTTTATAGTAATTTTTCAGCTATTATTTATTTATTTGAATAAGCTATAATTAAAATTATTCTTAAATAAAGTATTGAGGAATAAACTTTTTATTTCAAATGACGCATAAATATCGTTAAATTATTTGATTTGCATTGAATGTTTGTCGCTATAACAATTATGTAGCAAAGAGGAGGCAAAGCGGTACAGATGCAAATTTCCCAGTCTTAAAGGAGGCATTTCCTGTGATACTACTTCTTTCAGTGGTGGTGGGGTGGCTGGCTGTACACAAGAAAGGGAATCTTAAGGGGCATTAAAGTAGGATAAAGAATTTGAGATTTTATGTTACTTTTTAAAATGAAATATCTCGAGGAGGAAATATTATGTCCTAGGTTCTGTTTATATTTACTAAAACACTGACAATGATAGAGCAGGTGAGCGAAAAAATCATACTGTGTGCCGGGCGCTATCTCCCGCTCTATGTCACTGCAGTTTATGTTTTTAATTTCTCTTTCCGTTTTTGGAGCCTCTATAATCTGACTATAAGGCCCTGGCTTTTGGAAAAGTTCCAGATTCTGATATTGGTTCCACTATTAGATCCATCACTCATGTGCCCCTAGTGTCCGTTAAATCTGACATCGTTGGATAAATGTCCTCTCTCTAGTTTGACAGGGAAGTTTGGAAAGAATGGGCATCGGTTTAAATAGTCATCTTCATCTAATCACGATTCAAAGTTACGAAATTCCCTCTAGAATAGCCATCAAGTTTTTCAAAAGTGCGGTTAATGCAACTAACTCGGTAAAGCTAAAACTTTTCTGAAATTTTACCTTTCTGAAATGAAATTTTCTTTTGAATATTTTATTGAAGTTTGTATTGGAGATATTGAACAAAGATTTATTTTAGTACACAATTTTAGTTCTTATTGTAACTTTTATCCTCAAAAACGAAGATCATAGAACAATTCAAAAATAAATGCAAAATACAAAAATATTGTTTTGAGAAAAAGTAATTAAAAAAGTAAATACACTTCTAAACCCATTAGTTATTTATTTTAGGGAACAACATTTATTTTAATACTCTTTTTTCATATGTATGAGTGTAATTAAAAAAGAAAATTTTAAAAAAGTTTTTTTTTTTTTGCTTAATAGTAAATAACTTATAGAGTTTATTAACAGAACTTGCCAGAACATATTCAAGCAAAAATTTGTCCAGATTTATAAAAGGGTTTAACCTGCAGTTTAAATGAAATCGGATGATAATGATGCAATGAAAAAGACAGAATTGTGCGATTGGTGGTAACTTTTCTCAAAAATCTTTGAAGTTCACTTACGTTTTGCTATATTGGTCCACTTGAATGCCGCGAGGGGAGTATTTTGGATGTACCTCGCAATTTTGAACTGCTGTCAGATGAAGAGAGTGACTTCTAATCCTCTCCAAAGTACCTCTGTGCTACACCGGCGGAGGATGGTTGAACCTCGAAGTAATATTCAGCTAGCGCCAACTCACATTAAGGAAGATAGTTTGGTGTGAATGGGTTTTGAAACTAGAACCTTTTCATAGGTCTACAGCCGAGACTTTACCAACAGACCACAGCGACCTCTTCGTTTTGAAGATAGTCAAAATTGATATGAATATGTTTGCCTAATTACAAAGATACAATTAATGATAAATTCATTCGGCTGGATAATGAATAAAGAATTAACTTTTAAATTTCGTTGTCAATAGATAATAATAATAATAATAATAACTCTAGATGATGTCCCTACCCATCGCTAATGATTTGAACCACCATGTCAAGAAAATGTTACCTCCCTTGAACATTCGTTGTACTAATCAGATCTCGCATTAGCTGCATAATCAAAAGTGGTTTTAGCACCAGTAAACTCCATAAAACTCAAACTCACATTAGCTGATTTACCTCTTTCTAATTTCAGAGATTAAATTGATAGAACGACATTTTTTATATACTGCAGTCTATTTCAAATATGAAGATGCAGCAGAAAACACTCTCACCTACTGGATTTTGGGAATATTTCAATAAGTATAAGGTTGTGTGAGTCGTTTTGGGTACAAAAAGCATGCACTTTCGAGACATTGTGTTTTGAATTTATGTAACATCAAATAAAAAATATCTAAAAATTCTTCTCTGACGTTTAAAAAAATATCTGATAGTATTTTTTTGACTATCTGCTTTTGTGAGTTAATGACCACTTCTTGAGACATAAAAGGATAAAAAGTTGTGGAGCGAAGAAAGTTTGCGCATAACCCCAGATATATACTACTTATAATATCCTTTCACTTAAACACATATGTAAGCATGAAATAGTAAAGCTTATAGATTGAATGACTCTAAAGTATTTGGCTCAGATTTAAAAGGTTTCAAAATGAATGGGCTTTGTGGTGAAACCCATGTGAAGAAATTATTCCATTTATGGTAGACAGAGTTGTCGCAACGTCATTTCTGGCATTTCATTAAAATAAATCATCCCAGCTCTTTGAGATTTCGAACAGTACGCATGGCCTTAAGTGCATTAAGCTCACTGATATGCATTTTATATTTAAGAGAGGCAAGATATTTTGTAGAAAAATGTCCTATGTGCGTGGAACGAACCATATTGGATGCGAGGTTGTACTAAATATTTGAATATCATGCCATCCCAAGTATTAATAGAGAATTTTTATTTGGAAAACAGATCCATAGATATATCACTAAATTAAATGGATTATATTTTTTCCTTGATTCATTGATTTGTTATGGTTTAATATCAAAGGAACCATAGTTGAGTCTATCATGGCCCAGAAGTGAGGATAATAAGCGTTAATATGTAAAAATAGCTTCATCAGTGAACTCTTTATAGGCGTTTACAATGTTCCTAGGTCAGTGATGTAGCGACTGCGGGGCAAAGAGAGTATACATACTCCTGGAGCCAGCATTAGGCAGTCTCTATGACTGGTGACTGGTGAAGATGACTGGCGACATTTTCTTTTCTACGCCAAAGCCCTATGTTATTGTTTCTTTAATAAAAGTTAAATAGCGCAAGTGCCGCATTTAACTAAGGCGTGTCTCTCAAAACCTCAGGAGGATGGGCATTAGATATCTCAGAAAATGAAGGGAAAAAATACTATCGCTATTTTTAATGAGACATTTCCAGTCAATGCAGATTTATAATATTTTAAAATCACTCCTTGTTTTTTTTAAAAAAAAGTGTTGTGAAATTAATAACGTCAAATGAAATGAAATTAATTTAATTAAAACAGAAAAATTTGATAAATTTATATTTTGAGGAAACCCACATAATATTATATGAGGCAGACGGTGAAAAAAAACCGAGATGGGAAATTTTAGCTACTTCGGAATTTGACCTAGATTAGAATTAACATAAAATGTTTTCATTCCCAATAAAATTTGGATTACAGTTTCGACTTTTGCATCAAATTCTTTAACATCTTGTAATGTCTAAAAGTTAAAAAAAAAACATTGGTCTGAAACATTGAAGGAAATTTACTGAATAGCAGTTTGGCTCGAATTTCTTATTATTGCAGTCACACAATTCAGTAATTAATAATACATTTTTGGTTTTTCGAATACCGATTAAATATTTTAGAAGCAAATAGTCATGTTTTTTGCCCACCAGAAAGAAGATATGTTTAAAAAATTTTATGAAGCTCTGAAATAAGAAATAAGTTTTTTACTTTTTTGTTTCATGGCTCTCAGTCTGGCGTAAGACAATGTTATCATTACTTCTTGAAAATCCGACATTCTTGCATAGCGAGACTTGGTCCATTCCAAAGTTTTTAATTCGAATTTGTTGGTAATACAAATTGTTTATCTAGTTTTTTAAATTTCTTATTAATAAAATATTAAATTATAACATATAATCCGACAGGGGGGCTACTTTTTCAATATACAGTCGATACTAAATAATACTAACAAATTTCTGTCATCTTGGTTTTCAAATCATATCAAATGGTTAAAATTAAATGTAAATTTGTTATGCACCGTAGCATATGTCCGGAATCCTTCAATAAAAGACACTGATTTTTTCAAAAAAATTTGATTAATAAGCATTCTTTTTAATACTTTCTGAAGCGTTTCGATCTGTTTAAAACCGATTACCACAAAAATTATCAAAATTTATGATTCAATATTGCCTTGAAAACTGAAAGATTTTCTAAATCAAAACTAAAAATAGCTTTTACTTTTTTAAACTGTTTTCCTCTAATTAGTGTTATGGTTAACACACGTTATTTTCCCACATTTGAAAATGCTCCTATTTTCCTAAGCACTAGTATTTATCTACTTAGAATTAATTTTTAAAAAAAGAAATGGAAAAATACAAAAAAAATATTTAAAAAGACTGTAAAATATTGAAAATTAATAAATGTAAAATTTCTTTAGATATTTATGAATAACAGGTCCAGTTGCGTTTGATAAAAGGAAAGGTTGAGCCCCGAAAAAAAAGTAAGGGGAGCATAGTTAACCATTTCCGGCCAAGAAGCACAATAAATTGGTGGGGGGGGGGGTAAAAGCGTTCCTAGTCTTTCACTTTTTGAGTTTCCATTTGACGTCAGAACGAAGCAATGTTTAAAATCGTGAATTATTAAATTTAAATCCCTGTTTCGATCTAATTAGTTTTATTAGGATTCATTGTGATAATACATTTAAAAATATTTCTAAGTTCTGAGCAAAAGAAAGTTAAAGTAAAAAAAAAAAAGGGGAGGAAGAGAAAAAAGGTAGGCAAATGTTTATTACTTCCGGGCAGAAGGAATAATAGTGGAGGATGGAATCATGAAACCCTTTCTTTTTTGTGTTTTCATTTAACGTAAGAAAGAAGCAACCTTTCTGAATAATGAATTTTTAAATTTCAAACACTGTAATATGAGGGGTTGGAAAAAATTATAAATCTTTTTATATTTTATAAACAGATTTGAAAAGGTGATTTTACAAATCTGGAACTTCTATTTTCTTATCGAATCATTATAATTTTCAATTTCTTATATATATATATATATATATATATATATATATATATTTATATATATATATATATATATATATATATATATATATATCAGAAAGAATTTAATCTGGGATTCCATTGTATGATGACCTGTTTCTCAAGGCGAAGAAGTCCGCATTCGTCGCATTTTTTTCGTATCTCAACTGTTCACACGTGCATGGGAATAAAGTATATGAAGGAAATATTAATAAGGTTTGATTAATATATATATTAAATTTTATAATTAATTCTTAATCAATTTCTATAATCCGTACTGAGAAATTTCGTAGAACTTTGTTGACAGTTGGAAGAACTTGGTTAATTCGAAGATATTTAATCCAAAATCATTGGTAATACAGATTTTTTTTCTCTCGTCTTTGTTCTATTCTATTAACATATTTTTTTCTCGATTACTTCCCATTAAAATAGCACAAAGATTCGAATTTATTTTTTTAAATTCAAAATTGAAGCTGAAATTGTATTTTTTCACACTTTCTGTGTCGTTTTCGTGAATTAAAAACAGCAACAATTTGAGTTTTCAGTGGTCATAAATTAACTATTTTTAATTCAATCGGGTCAACTGCTGTACAATAGATTCAACATAAAAAATGTTTATTATTTATTTTTAAAATATTTGAACATATTAGTAATCAATAATATTGTTTATTTTTTAGTTTTATTGCATTATCGCTTTTATTAAAAGTACTTTTTGTTCGATAATATAGCATATCAAATTTTTTAAACTATTTAAAATTTTCTCATTGTAATTGTTATCATTTTATTTAGTAAGAGTAACTGTCATTATTAATGAATTAGATGTTATCTACTAAAACTGTTGAATATTAAAATTATGTATTGCTTTTTTTTTTTTTCATTTTTTAAACATTGTTTACTCTTGTTCGTTCTTACAGATTCAGTTTTCTTAATTTTAGAAAGTTTTTGGAAAAATCGAATTGACGATCCTTTTTGTGTTTCGTAAACTTCAAATTAATCAAATTCCATTTTATATTAAATTTAATATGGTTATTATTTTCTTAATATTTTTTTATTAGTAGTACTAGCTGGTATCTGGCGCGTTGCTGCAGCAGAAGAAACAATTTTGGAAATATCGTTTGAAATTTTGAAAAACTGATTTGTTCATTTAGGAATGATACAAAGAATCATATCTATTTTCTTGCCAACAATGAATAAATTCATTGAAATTGAATTATATATAAAAGAGAAGTGTAGATAATATTTATTTATTTATTACTTTATAATTAAAGAGCTTTAAGGTAGCTGATTTTTTTTCCGTCTTCAGCAGAAACAAATAAATTTATTGACTGTCCGACTCGTAGCATCCAACATAAGAAGCTCGATTTGGCAAATTTCTAGATGTTGCGCTGTTTTATCATTTAATAAAGTGACGAACGTTTCGGAACATATTTTTTGTCGAAGCAATCAACACGATATATATTTCTATAGTCGAAATATCATTTGTAGGTTCACTTAATGAACAGTAAAATTACTGTTTGCACTGGAAAATTTCCATTATATATATATAACCTTGAGCGGAATCGACAAATACGGTTTATGTTTATGCCATAAATTTGTTGATATAGTTCAATTAATAATTTTTTAAGTTAAAATAATGCAAAATATTTTATACTCTAATATTTCCGGAAAACCTTGCGAAAAAACGCTAAAATTTTACTAATTTTTTTAAAATTTTGAATTTTATAGGATTGGTTCCCTTAAAACTTTCTCGCATACTCTCTAATACGGTTGCTACCTCAGAGAACGACTTACACAGCGTTTATGCCCAATAGCTACGAAATATTAACTTCTATCTTGAATATAGTGACTTTACTGACTATGTTGTGTTTCTTTAGCCAGTTATTTTGACAATAATCCTTGGTTAATAGATGCGGTAAATAGATCCGAAGAAATTTTTTATGTATTAGATAATTCTATTATACTTATAACCATTCCGTAAATGCAAGTCATAAGTATTCAAAGTTTTATCATGATCGGATGAGCGGCACGGCAGCGCGCGAGAGACACGCAGACAAACATTCATTTTTATTAATATAAGATTAAATAATTTTGCAGAACATTGATATTAGATAATATATACTTGAAAGACCTTGATTTAAGACATTTTTTCCAAGTCTGATGGAGCTATGATTTTTTAAATACTTTAAATTATTAAATTGGAGGAAATTCGTAGAGAGTTTGCCTTGAATAATTTTGTTGACTCCCCAACTCTACTGTGTGCCTCCAAGAAAGATTGTGACTCATTTCGCTTAAAAAAACCGTATTTAAACTGATCTAATAATTGGAAGGGGTGAGGGAATTCTAAGGTAAGGGTAAATATTTATTTACTGCACCTCCTATGAACGCCCTTGCAAATCTTTTCCTTGATGAGTTGCATCATTAGACGCTAATAAGGCTCAGCACAAAAAAATAATTTTATAATTAAACCTGCTTTTTATTCTTGAGTGCCATTTAAGAAGACTGCCCTTTCATAAATTTAAATAAATTATTCTTTTCCTAAGATTAATTGATGCAAATATTATATCAACGAACCCCTCCACCCCACCCTAAAAATTTATTATTTTCTAGAGTATGATATAACACTTACTTGAGAAGAAGACTTGTACCTTTTCACCGAAGAGCGCTGTAGACACAACTGTGCTCTGCAACTGTCGGTTTATCAAGTTGTTATTCAACTCTCTGTGGTTAAGCAAGAAGAGCCCCCGGCACCTCTCTGTTTCTCTTTTAAATATAGCGAGTCTATACGATCTTGTCATTAAAGATTTCGGCGCTCATTTGTGGCGAAAATAAAACTGAATATTCCGAGAATGACCTGTTTTTGATCTTGCAGTCACTGACACAGATTCCTAGATTGTTGTTTTACTAAATGAGATGCGAAAGATATTCATTTCAAATAATAATAATAATAATAATTGTGTAGTGGGTTTCAAGGCTTCTTAGCATAAACAAAAAGAAGAACCGCAGAAGCTTCGTATTTGCAAGTGTGATGCTAATTTCAACTGTAATTGATCCGCATTCAAAATATTTGGTAATTTCTTTCAAATATAAACTGTTTGATACACTTCCGACATAAATAGTAGAACTTAAAAGTAGGTTTGCAGTTTGATTTTAAAAAGTGGTTCTAAACCAATAAGTAGTTTCAGACCTATGGGCTGCAAATTGCCACATTAGGTTTCAATGCAACCTCTTAGAGCCGTGTTTGTAAGATATTGGCCCTTTCCTACCTTCTTAGCATATTTCCGATGTAAATAGAGGAACTGAAAAGTAGGTTATCAGTTTGGATTAAAACAAAGGCTTTTAATTTTTTAGTTTGCTGTTTCATTATAACTGTATTAGGCTTAAATGTTGCCCCTGTGGTACTATTTTCCCCCTTACTTACTTTCTTAGTATATATTAGTACATTTCCCCCTTCAATTAGTATATTCCTTTCTTAATATGTTCTCCTTGTCTAATTTTTTTATTAGTTTCTTCGAGGAATCTAGAGAAACTTAAAAATAGATTTTCAGTCTGGTTAAAACTCGAGTTCTTAATATATTTTTTTAAACCTTACGGGCTTAAAATATTTACATTAGATTTCAATTCAACTCCTTACAAGAATATTTGTAAAATTTTGTGGAAAATATCGAGTTACTTCTATGTATTTATTTTCAAGGGTTGCACTTTATTTTTGTAGAAAACGAATGTATTTTATCTTATTTAGTTTAACTTCTTTTTTCAGGTGGATTTTTTATTACCTTTTATTCAAAGTAAATAAAAGAAAACTATTGTAGTAATTGTTTGCCTAGAGATTTTGATAAATCTCAAAGTTTTAGATCAGAATCTGAAAAAGAAAACATTTTTATTTGTAACTGAACTTAATTCTGGTATGAAAGAAGCTAGACTAATGGAATTTAATATGCAGACTTGATACTAAAATTGTAAGTCTATTTCTAACTTGGGCTTAAATCAGTCAATGGGAAGTCTATCTGTATATCTATGTGCATTTGAACATGATAACTCAGATATAAAACAAGCTATATGGATGACATTTAGCATATACTTTTATCATTGCAATAAAATTGTAAAACGAATCAGTCGATTATGTATCTACCTATCATGTTGTCTTTCTCTACACATGTGGATGCGGTAATTCAAAATCGAAACAAGCACGGTAAATGAAATTTGATATATGGTCAGGACACACAAATTATAAATTTGGAAATTTTTTTTAACCGAATCAGTCAATATAAAGAAATATAATTTGCATACTTGATCATCATCATTCTATGAGAAAGCTAAATACAAAGTATGAAACAGTGTGGAAGCATGCTGGAAAATCCAAGTAAGTACTTTCACTTGATTTCTGTTTACTAGCTAAACCCTCAATTATTTTGGGTTACTCTCAGAGCACGCATCTAATAAGTTGAGATTGAGAATAACTATTTTAAAATTGCTTAATATAGATTTTCAAAAATACAAGTATGAAGCCTTAAAACATAAATAAAACTCCCGTCACATTGACATTATAAAATTATATTGAATTTTTCATGAATTTAAAACAGTCATATCCAAGGGAAGTGATATCGATTATGCAGTAACATAGCAGCGGGAGAGGTATGGATGTCTCGGACATAATTCTTGATGGTGGGAGCATTTGGGCAGCAATACATTAATATGTTTTTAACATTTCTTAAAGCCAAATATATAAAAAGGAAAGGATGGGGTAGAATAATACAATTCCCTCTTGGCCGTTTATTTATATCAGGCCATTAATGATAGCTTGGAGAAAATAGATTATTTAATGATCTAAGCGTAGTTTACTCAAGCTATGCCACAGTGACTATATTCATATTGTATCTAATTTATATCCAGCGTAATATAATATTGTTGAAAATTTGAACCAAATATTTAGACGAATAATTAATGAATGAACTTAACCAGAGCCAGATCACCGCATCTGGCTGATCTTTGTTGGACTTCGGTCTCGATCCTGTAACCTTAAGATCACAAAGGCGACAAACTACCACCAGGACGCAACGGTTCTAAATCAGATGAGAGAGAACTTTATTCAGTGGCGGATATCCGCACAGGTGTTGGAGGCGATCGTATCGTGACTTGAGGGACCTCAAAACCTATTTCGTAGTGCTAAACCATTTTTTTTTTTTTTTGCCCACAGGAGATTTTCTCATAATTTTTCCCCCTTTACTCATGAAAAGAAAAAGTAAAAGGAAGAAACAAAAGGAAAAGAGTAAACCAGTATAACTATGAATAGAAAAACTAAAAATAAATAATTCCAAAAGTAGTGACATTCAAGAAATTTCTAAGATATAAAAACTTATAAGACTTGGGGGGAGGAAGCACCTCGAAATATTAAAACCATTTCTAAATAAATTGCAATATGATTGGCAAAATCATGTGATTTGAATATTCTTATTAACTGAAGGTGATATGGCAGACCGAGAAGAGGGAAAATCTAAATGTTGCGTTTCCCCCCCCCCACGCTACCAAATGAGCAATTGCGTTTTATTTATTTGATTTACAAGGATAGTGTACTCAAATGCATTATAATTAAAATGAAACTTTTGTAAAATTTCAGAATATTTTTATCATGATTTATTTCAAATTTATTTACAGATTGTGAAATCCATGTTTCCTTTCGTTGACTAACTGACAAAGAAGTCCGCAATTCTCAGTTAACATAAAATAAAGGGGGGGGGAAGAGCCCCCTTCTACAAAAAATGGTTTGTAGACGTTTGGGGGAGGGTATTGACGTGTATTTAAAACTAGTTAATTACATATTAATTCTGAAAATTTTAAAGTATTAGTCGCTTTAAATGCATTATAATCAAGTGCTTGTTGTGTTTAGCAAGTTTGTGTTATGTATAACGCTCTAATATCTACAATAATTAAATTATAGATTATTTAAGGAAGTTTAAGAACTATCGGTCTTATGATTTAACGCAAACTCTTCCTTCCTCGATAAAGGGAAAAAAAGCATGGTGTTTTTTTAAATAATTATTTTGATTTTATGTTGCTGAAAATATGCTTTTTATTTTTACTGGCATTAAATATTTTTAAAGCATATCGAATTATCTATATATATATTTATTTATTTTGTAGTAAAAATTTATACTTTATTGTAATTATTTTTTAATTTTAATTCAATGCTATATAGCGATTGAAAAAAATATATAGTTCTGACTCTTTTGTGTGTTCGTCCTCCTAAGTAAAGTGTGCACACTCGGCGAATAAAATCTTTTCAATAATGTCAGAAGCATTGGCATTAAACGAAGCAGAGGCAATGTGAGTGTTTTTTCTTTTTACATAGGGGCACATTTACGAGCTCGAAGGGTCTTGTAATTTGAGGCCTCCACATTTGTGAAAAAGGAGATTAAAATAAGCTCATTCTTCTAAATTTATTATGTCGTATCGGCGTTGCACCGAAAAGAAGGGGTACAGTAGCTTTTGAGGATAGGACCCCTGACCACCCGAGAACAGAAATGTGACTAAAAGCGCATATGAAGATGGCACTCATAAATTCATTTGCAAAATCTCTTTTTACATGGGGGCTGTTTGAGACCTCACAGATAAAACACAGGCTAAGAAACAAACATGCCCGAAGCCGGGACCAGATCATGGCGAAGGCCTCAGGGGTCTTTACCCTCAGAAGCTACTTCACCCCCTTTTCGTAAAAAACACCAACACGACAACAACATATCATACCTTTGCGCATTCTTAGACCCGAACCCATTGGGTTCATAGCCTGGTAACATAACCACTAGACAAAAGTGTACACTTATGTTGGTTAATGAGCTTAAAACAGAGTTTTGAAGGAATGTAAATAAGATTGCTTTGTAATAGTTACTGAGTATTAAAGTAAATTTAACCTTTTATGATATCAGTTTTTCTTATAAAGAAAAGGTGCTACTTTTTCATCTATTTGATACATATAATGTAAGAATTGTTATAAAGTATGAGCAAAGTTAAAATTAAAAGCCTAAATATTTTTAATTCTTATTACTTTCTTGCTATAAATAGAATTCACCTAGAAGGTGGCCTCAAAATAATTTAGTGCCTGTGGTCTCATATTATCAAAATCCGCCGCTGCTTGTATGCCATTTCATAATTGCTGCCATTCATTCGCAACCACTATAATTATAAAATACCACTCTTATAAGATGCAAAATATATAAAGCTTCGATTACATGTTATTTTCGGTGTTGAAGATGATTGGAATCTCCTGAGAGCAAAGATGATTTTCAAGGAGTTTCTACTGTGATACCGATATCTAGACTTCGGAATTACCCTCAATTAATGAATTAGTAGATACAGAATTATCTCGTGTTAATTTAAGCCGTGATTTTAAGAAAATTCGACGAAGTTGTTACTCTATGCTTTAAAGACACAATAAATTCTTACACATTGAACTTATTTTGTTTGTCAAAACACCCGAGGAAAATCATTCAACGAACTTAATTTTATGTATCAAAACACTGATGTAAAACCATTCGATGAAGTTAATTTTATTTATAATGATGTAATTAATATACACAGACAATCAGAATATCAAACGATGATGAAAGTCTTTTTAACTAAATATTTATCTTCATGAATATAAATCATATAAAACAAGAAATATATAATTTTCCCATAAGATAGGTAATAAAGGTAGGATTTTTCTCATTTTTACAATAAACTTTTAATTTGAAGATATTGATTTCAGTACTTTATAATAATATACTAGAACTGTTTAAAAATCAGCAGAAGTGGCCTTCTTCTTCTTCTTGCATACAGCCGACCACCCCGCCACCACTGGACGTAGCAGTATCGACAGGATTTGAGCAGAAGTGGCCTCTAAATTTTTTGGTGTTTTCCCCCACTTCTCAGAATAAAACTGTGGATCTTAAACAAAATCCTGAATACCACAGGGTTTTTTTTTTAAATTCTAAGTTCCACATTTTGTAGTTACACACTTCATAGTAAAGTGTATAAAAGAAAAGAAAATTTGAAAGACTTTTTTGTTGACCATTTTTGGCCAAAATTTGACACAGAACTGCAATTATAGTTGCAAGATCAAGCTAAGTATCATTTATTTAAGACACTGAGTTTTTAAATAATTTCATTTACATGCAAGTGAGAATACATGAAAAATGTCTGTATTTTAAATGCTAAACATGTGCAATAAATTCTATCTGTTTAGTTTTTCAGGTTTTCTAGTTATTGATTTACTTCCTCTAAGACAGACAAACGTACTATCTGTTAAGGGATTTCATTGATGTCTAGAAATCTGAGGATAAGACTGCATACCAAATTTTATATGTCTAGATCAAAATGTTTTTGAATTCTCTTGCTCACAGTCACACTTAATTCCAAAAATGAAGTTTTTGAACTCGGCGAGGGCTGAAACCTGATGATTCGTTAAAAGGTAGAGTTCAAATTTTTCGACAGTTTCAATACTTTGTCTTTGTATATTTCATGCACGGAAAAGTTAAAACTAAAATCATTACTTTAAAACAGTTGTTCAAATGGCATTAAATTTGTAACAGTCAAAATTGTCTGTTAAAATTTCGATTACACATGTTTCCATTTATGAATCATTTCACATTAGTCAACATATAAATTGTGTTTTATAGTATTTTTTCCTTATAAAAAACTTCTTTTTCAATTCATAGGAAAAAGGAATCAAAATTTTGCTCTTTTCTAAAAAAAATTATAAAAGTATATACATGTTTTCTTCCCTTTAGGAATATTGTTAGTCACTATTTAAATTAATAATGTGGTATTTTCTTGACAAATTTCAAAATGCACTTATAAGTTTCGTTTCATGAATTGATGCACATTAATAATAACCTCAGTTGTTACTCAAATTAGTATAATTTTTAATATTTCTATAATATCAAATGCACCTAATTTCTTTTACATTTAATCAGTTAAAAGAATATTTTTTGTGGCGCATTTAATATGGGATCTTTAAGTTTTTGGCTAAAAAGAATTTTACAAAAGCAGAAGTATGCAAGAGAAATGTTCCATAAAATCTTATAAAATAAATAATTTCAAACATTGAGCCATGTCATTGGCCTGATGTATTTTATGTAGCATTTTTTTTTCAAAAGATGCTTAATGGATATCTATGTAATACTCTTGAACATTTTAGCAATTAAATTGTCAAAGATTTAAAAAAACAATGAAATGCTTTTCATTTTATTTAAACACCCAAAATTAAAAATACAGTAAAAATGTAACTCTATTTTACTTAAAATTTAGCTTTTAATTGTTTATATCCTTTCTGTAAAACATCTAATATAACTCAAATTTATATAACAAACAAGGAAAAGTGAGCTTTTAGTTTTTTTGCATAAATACTTATTGAATAGTTGTACTTATATTCTATGGTATCCAAAAGTAATAAAATAAGGAAAGTTTATTATTTCTCCGTATGTTTGCCCGTGTGCGTATAGGAGCACGATAATTGAAAAATGTACTTGGTTAGATGGATGAAAATTGACCATACGATCTAAATCTTATTGGCGAGAAGACCTGAAGCAAAATTTCATATAAATCTACAATTTCGAAGATAAAACTACAATCGAAATATCATCTATCTAATTTATTACATTTTTGTGTTATCCTTTGCATGTGTGCACGAGTGAACAGACAGACAGGATTGCGGTAGAAGAATTTCTTTCAATCAATAACTTTTAAGACCATATAGCAAATTTCATCTGTCTAATTTATTGGGCTGTTTAATTATCGTGCTCACAGACAGACAGACATAAGTCTAAAAATGGCCTTTTCGGAGTAATATAGTTAAAAAACATAGAGGAATTAAAATATTAAGGTCCAATTTTTTTGATGATCAGCTTTTTTTCCCTATATTTCTTATTAGAGAAAATAAAATAGAAGAAATTTTGGAATGAGAAGTTCTGCTAGTAATTCTAAAAATTAATTTTCAAATAATTAAATTCATCAAAATTGATATTTTGTAACTAAAATGTTGATTAAAATGATATTTATTCTTATAATCCATGAACAATTTATAAATATTACTTTTATCTGAAATAGAAAAGGAAAAAAAAAGCACCTTTCCATTTACCACTGTGTACGTTTTCTTTATGAGCTTCCACATCAGTTGAACTATTGTGTTTGTGAGTAGAAAATATCCAAATGGAGAAAAAATCAGAAATCAAAATAAGAGACTTTTGCTGTATTCCGATGTTAATAAATAGTTATCGAAGTCCTCAAAAGAGTCACTTTATCAAACTCAGATATCGAAGTAAAAGTTCATGATCAAATAATTCATTTATGCTCTTGTGAAAAATTTATTATATGATTAAGATAATTCAAGGAAAAATATTTTATTAAAATGAAACCAGTTTAAAAATAAACACATTTTTGATAATTATCAAGTCTAAATAAGAAGTCATTTGAGATTAGCATGAAAAATAGCTATATATGAAAAACAGTAAAAGCAATTTTAAAAATTGATTTTTAAATCTGAATGGCAATTCCTTCTAAATTAGTCCTATATGGAAAATAATTCACAACCCATTAAAATTTAATACATTATTTATTTCATCTCTATGAAACTGGAATTTTGTTAATGTAATTTTATTAACTTCCTGATGCACTATAGTTCTGAATTTATGTTGAGCTGCATCTTTCCGATGGCAAGGGAATACTTTAAGGTTTTCAGAATTTAATAATTGTTTAATTTTAGTTCTATTTTGCTTCTACTTATGAGGCGCCATCTGGTAATGAATTTGAAATTTCAGTTTATCAAAATATTTATAATAAACATTTATGAAACAGATTAAAAACGAAAAATACATATAAAATAATTGAAATAAAAGTTTTTTTGAACACTTTTTTGCTAGAATAATAATAAAAATAAATAATAATAACAATAAAAATAAAAAATATATATTTCTTTTCTTACTTAAAAAAATGCGTGTTCTAAAAAATAAGAGAGCGAGATACTGAAAATAATTATATAAAGAAATTATATCGCAGTAATTATCACAAGAAAGAAAATTTCTTGGATTCATTAAATTAAAATTATTTATAAAATTCATTGAAATTTCATATACCTAAAAATATAGATTGAGCATCTTTTGAATACTAAAAATGGTTTGAAAGAAATCTATTCAAAATTAAAGATACTTATGGCAACAATGTTTATTTCAAATAAATATATCACAAAACTCTTTTTACATAACATATATCGCATCATATAAATCATTTGGTTTCTCGAAACAAATCTCTTAAATTTGTTATGTATTTTGTGTAAATTTCACTGACCATATAGCGACGATAAAAAGAGAAAAAAATCATTGTTCACTCCTTAAGAAAAGTAAGCTGTTTAAAGGTTGTTTTCTTTTGATTGTTTTGTTTATCTAACGATCTAACATGCAAACTTCTGGAAAGTGGTAGTCTTAATGGTCGATTTGGTAAGATAACTGGTCGAACTGTTACTCCAGTTGCAGCTGTACTATTTCCAAGATTAGTCAATCTACTGACTAATCTAGCTACACCAACAGGAATCAAAATCGGGAGGGATACTGCCCCAAGGATTGTTAATCCTATCGGTCCAAGTTGACGAGAAGCTATTTCAGTTGAAGAACCATCTGTTGAAAACGTGTGAAGATTTTCTATAGGAGAAGTTTCACTCAACACTGCTAACATCATCCACAGGAAAAGCATGTTCACAAAGAAGTAACGCATTTTTATATCTGAAAAAAAAAGTATGATTCAAATGAAAATATGTTTATTTCTTAGATATAATAATTATGAAGGTATTAGACATCACAAAATACCTTCTTAATACCTACTTAGAAAATCCATATAAAATATTACATTTTCGGTTTTGGTAATTGTAATGCTCAGTATTTAAATTTATTGTAGTGTAGCATTATTATAATTTATAATAGGATCACAAAAAAATGCATTTTAAAATATTTTGATCTTGATTATTGGAAACAGATATCTCCATAAACTATATAGTTTTTCAACTATGTAGTTTTTTCAAAACGTTTTTCATTCTTCGAAAATCCACATTCCAAATAAATATTCCATTTCAAGTACATCAAATAAATTTTTTCGTTAAAAATGTCACTATTTTAAAAGGACATTAAAAAAACCAAGTCATAAAAAGTGTGTTCTACATAATTAATTTATTCCAATTTTTTGAAACATCAAGTTGTTGAATCGATAGACCAGTTTCAATAAACCGATCTCTTAATATCTTGAAATTCCTCTATAGGTATTAATGATTAAAAAAAATGCTTTTGCCAAATGCGTGTCTAGACCAAAGGAATGTTTGAATAAGTTCAAAAAGAGAAGGCAAATATTGTGGATAAATAATGTATTGATCAATCTTCACTTATTGACAAACTTTGATCATAAATTATCGAAAACAAAGAGGATGGATAATATATGAGAATGTAATTTTAGTAGAAGAAGAAACTCCATTTATACCAAAATTGCGAAGGTCTAAATTTGGCAAAAATATTTTTGTATTGCTTTATTAATCAGACTTTATCAATAAAATATCAATGACAGAAGGAGCTCAGGTTTTCATGAATTTGTACATTGATAAAAACTGATTTCGCTGAGAGTGAGCTCATTAACTATGACCTGGTAACATCTGTCACAATCAGGCGCAATTTGGCAGAACATGACTCTTCCGCAAGTAAACATTAAATACTAAAACACCTGGATTATCTTTAAAACTATTTGATTATTTCAATCACTAAACAGTATTTTCCCTTTTTTTCTACTTGTATTGAACTATGTTCCATATCGGTAAGATGTTTCAGAAATAATGGCCTGCAAGTAAGTTTCCTATCTCTGTAAAATTACAAAAACTGGCAAATTACTCATAAGCAGTGTTTGAGGGCCAATACGTCTGAAAATTCAACTAATTGTTCCTATCACTCAAACACAAAATATTGAACTACCGAACACGTAAAAGAAATCTTTATAAAAAATGAATTTTAAAATACGCCTGTATTTCGAACAAGCTAAACTATCTGGGATCAATCAAAATGCACAACTTAGGTGTCTGGTATGAAAAAAAAAAATTAGGATTATATTTCGATACTTCTATGAAGCATTATTAATACTTGAAATTTATTATCCCAGACGAAAAATGAAAACAAAATAGGTTATAACGTTGCATGATGTTGAACAGTATTGTTCAATATCATGAAATTTTATAAGGTATAACAGGGCATTATACAATATAACGTATATTGCTCAATTTCGTTATATTGTATGACATATCTGATTTAATGAGACAGTTCAGTTGAATAAACGTAATAATTCACAGTATTTACTTCTTTTAATCATTAGTCAAATCTTAAAATCCCCTGTTAAACATGAACATCATTATATTTATTATAATGACTCAAAAACAAAAAGACTAAAGATAGAAACAGAATAATACTGTACCATACATAAAGTTGTCCTATAAAGTTTAGCTTGTAAATCAAAATACACTTAAAACTTCATGTAAAATCCTGCTTCTAAATAATTATGCGATGATTACTCTTCTTCTTAAAAGCTATATTTCTTTCCACAAACGCATTTTAAAATTTTCAGTTTGATCAAACATTGCAGCTACTGAAATGAAGCATCGAATCTCCTTAACTTTTATTAGCTTTTTAAATTATAAAACTATCCACCAAGCCCATATTTCCTTTCATTTTCACAATATTTGAATGAATTATACCTTTCTTTAATAAATGAATAATTAATTATACGAGATAGCAAGTGAATTTGCTGGTGACAAGCACAGTTTCAAGTATTTTTAATATGCATTTGTCTTTAATGAGATAAATCTTCTTATAAACATTCAATTCAAATCATAGAGGTGTACTAATAATTTGCTTATTCCTTTTAGAATCAAATTAAGGAAAGAAAATTTCTTCATCAGTTTTTATCCTGGCTGATTAGTTATCAATTAAATTTGTTTAACTTTAAATTTTTAGCGAAACAATGTTTGTAATTTAAAAGCATTCATCTTTGAAATGTTTGAATCAGAATCCGGCTCCGTACAATATGGAAGTACAGAATCGCAAGTATAATATTCTAGATTTTTGTTAAATAATTCAAAATTAGATCAAGTAGGCTTGTTCAGAATGCTAATTTTGAGTTTGTTTTGGAATGATTCCTACAAATGAAGACACATACTATCCTTTTGCAGTATTGATTGCACACTATGTGTACACAAAAATGAATCATCGAACTCATTATTTTTATCAGCTTTTTAGGCATTAAAACTATTCAGAACATTCCTATCTCGTTTCATTTTCACAATATTCAAACACTTTTCCTTTATATAGTAGATAAATAATTATATGCTATTGAATTTGCAGGTGGTAAGATAGCTTCAAGCACTTTTTAATGGGTATTTATCCTGAATAAGATCAATCTTTTTATAAACCTACGGTTATTTTTGAAATTAAAATGACTTACAATGAATTATTCATTTTTAACATGCGTGACATCATTTCATTTTGAAAATGTTCTGCCACTAATACTATTTAAAACTTTGAATCCATTACTGAATACCGTTTAAAACTTTAAATTTTATATAACAGATCTTATTGAATACCAATATTTACACAATTAAAAATGAGTTTGTGTGTAATCTTAACTCGTTTAGTTTATTTTGGCATTTCATTTGCAGATACACGAAACCTGCAATTAGAAGAGTTAATCTTGATCGAAACTGCATATACGTTTGAGTAATATAGACTAACACAGAAAACTTAATGAAGATGTTGCATTATGTAGTTTAATTTTGTTCCATTAACTAAAATAAAAAAAATTTTAATCGGAAATTATTTTAGACTATTTTTGTTTTGACTTCATAATTTTAAACTGAGATCAGGTGTCACTGTAGTCAGCAAGCCCACTCTAAACTTCCACGTCACATCAGAAATAGGATCTGGCTTTACGCAATTTTTGTCCTAGTAAGAAAAACTTAACTTTGTGATGATTATGAATACCTTTGTTGGTTGTAAATGCATAATAATGGATGGCTAATTAAAATATCTTCTTTTTTTAAAAAAAATATTTTTGAGTCTCACTCTTATGAATCTATTGTTATTTTAATTTAGTATAAAAGATAATGTTCTCGTTCTGTTCATATTGATCAATAATGGGTTCCAATATTGTATGTTATAGTTTCCACATTATCTATATAAATAAAAATGAATGTTTGTCTGCATGTCTTTTATGCTTTAATAAACCGTTCATCCGATTGCGATGAAACTTGGTCAACTTATTGTTTACAACTACGGGATGGTTATAGACATAGTATAATTATCTAAAATATTTTTTAAAAATTCGAATCTCAACCGCATCTATTTACCAAGGATTAATCTCCAAATAACTTGCCAAGAAGACGCTAGATTCTGTAGAAATGCTAAAGTCAAGTTAAAGGTCAATATTTTGTAGCTATAGTACGCAGATGTCATGCAAGTCATTCTCAGAGGTAACAACTTTAATACAGATTATGCGAGAAAGTTTTGGGAGACCAACCTTGGGGGTTTTGAATTTTAATTAAATTTTTGCGTTTTTCGCAGTAATTATCAAAAATATTGCAGTACAAATAATTTTGCACCATCTTAATTTTCAAAAACTATAGTGACGATTTTATGATATAAATATATTTTCTATGTTTAATCAATTTTAAAAAGAAAATATTTTAATCCCATTTTCTGAAATTAAATCTGAGAATTCTGAACAAATATCGAATCACGATACAATAAAAACTTTCTTTCATTACCATTCTGTAAGAACACCAAGTTTCACAATTCGAAAGAATACACAAATCTGATACATAAAAATGAATGTTTGTTTGTATTTTATATACTGCGGTAACATTCATCCTATTTTGATAAAACATTGCCAAATTATTGATTGATTCCACTTTTTTTTTTTCGGCGCCAGCAACGCACCGGGTACCAGCTAATTTTCCTAGATTCAACAGATTAATTCCTAATACCTTAAATGTTTCTAAAATTCCTTAGTAGAGTACGAATAGCCATCACAATTTAGTGCATCTCTCAACTGTGTTTTTGACCTACGCTTCTTTATTTCCGTATGTTTTTATTTTTTTAACCTTCAGATACGAGTCCAAGACCTTTTGGTTTATAAATAACTGCTTATCCTCTAGATCAGAGGTGTCCAAACTACGGCCCGCGGAGGGTTTTAAAACATAATGATGTTTTCGCCCAAACCTTTTCATTTTCATAAAGGTATATCGAAAAACTACGTGGCCAACAAAATGGAGTTGTTGTACTTGATTTTTATTTATATTTATATAGATTTTTATGTATATTTATATAGATATTTATTATATTTTATTTATATAGATATTTATTATATTTTATTTATATAGAT
>JAPMOQ010033694.1:4535739-4573911 GCA_026543055.1 Argiope trifasciata
TTATATTTTATTTATATAGATATTTATTATATTTTATTTATATAGATTTTTTATAAATATCTGAATGCAAAAGAGTTTCCAAATTTGAAGAAATTTGCTCGTAAATTCATTTCAATGTTTGGAACTACTTACGTATGCGAACAAACTTTTTCTCGAATAAAGTATCTGAAATCAAAATATAGAGCAAATTTATCTGATGATCATTTGCAGTCATTGCTTATGATTGGTGTAACAAATTTTGATCCCAACTATAAAGACATTCTTCAACAAAAAAAAAACAATTTCATCATTCGCATTAGAAGTTGCATGAAAATATTTTAATTTATATAAAATAATTATATAATTATACTTTGTTTAGTATTTTGTATTTTCAAGTAACAAGAAAATAGTATTACTTAATAGTATTTAATGCTACTTTACTCATAATGATATTTTTCAATTTGTATATACATGTGGCCCGTATAATATGGATCTAATTTCGATCCGGCCCGTGCCGCGAAAAGTTTGGACACCTCTGTTCTAGATCAACGAGACCTTGAGGTATTGATTGACGATAATAACAACTGCATGCGTAACTCTCTATGAATAATGAGATGAATGTCCTTTTTTAAAAAGTAACACTAGATTTGTTTTGAGAGGGAGCTCATAAGTTTAAGCCGCTGTCAAATGACAAGCACGACACCTGATTTTGCATTACGTCTAAAAACTTGCACATCAGAGGCAGGATGGTTGCCTTGGACGGATTTAGCATACACCAGATCAGTGTACAAAACAATTCTTCTGTGGAATTGGGTCACGAACCTAGAACCATACAGCCTTAAAGATGAGACCTCACCACCAGGCTGACGCAGAAGCTTGATTATGTAGTAATACATCTTATGTGGAAAGAAATTATCCTTTTAATTTAATAGCTATTTTTATAATCAAGAATTAAGAATGCAATTTATAATAAAAGAAAAAGAGATTTCACTTGCTACTAAAATTTGCTATTAGAAGAAATTATGAAAATAGAATTCAAAAGTAATCGTTTTTAAATTTATGGGGCCGTAGAATAACTCTAACAAGGCTAATTAATAATTCTATCTAGGCTGTTACACCCCTTTCTGGCTCCATTCACAAGTCCCAAAAAATCATGTTGTTATTCTTTGGAATTACAACTTGATCCCTAATTGTTTTGCTCATTTGCCATATAATTACGCATTTCTGCTAATAATAAAAAGTTATAAATGCATTCATAGTTCAAAGAAATTTTAAATTATTTCCCATTGTTTGAGCTGATAATATTAATTTTTCATCATTATTAAAAACTAATTTACCATTTTCTAAAATTAAAATTTTCTAGTAACATAGCTAAATATATTTAAATGTTAGAATACAAATGTATAAGATGTTTAAAAATCAAATTTATTTATATTAATCTGAAATCAGTTATTTAATATTTCTTCAAAAGGCAAGATGGATTTTCAAGTGATTTACTTAATGACCAGTTTCTCCCAAATAAGAACAAAATATCCAGTAGCAACACTTCTTTTTCTCGACAAATGTTAAATGTCAAAATTTATTCCTGGAAACCAATTTCATTGGACCAACTTAGGTCCTTTCGTTTCGAAATTATGAGCTAACAAAATTTGGACTTTATGATGTTAAAATTAAATTTTGAACTTTTATTCAAATCTTAAAAAATTATAAAATTATTCACCTAAACTCTAAGGTATTATATCCATTTAACTCGAAAAAGTGATTCTTAGTATGTGAAAAAAATTAGAGTTTAATTTTTTTTAAATTGAAACATGCTTACATTTTAACATAAATCAAAGCCAAGACCATGTTATGAGGGCATGCAAAATTTTATCTCATTTCTAAAGGTAGTTTTTTCGTTTCGTTAAGTTTTCTATATTGTCCCTGAGAGGATGCATTTAGGAGCACTTTACAGATTTCAAAATTTAAACAGCTTTTTATTTGGCTTTTTATTTGCATATACCCTGTATACATGCCTTCATATAATGAAATCTTTTGCAATCAAAACGCATTCGCACAGAACATTGAGTTGTCGGTAAAGCATGGAAAAAACCCTGATTTATATTTATCTGTGAATAAAAATGCAAATGACTACGTGCACTACTGCATTACTTTTTTTATATGCTCGTAAAATAATGCAGCGTATTATTTTATATCTATTTATAAGTGGTAAGCCGTGATGATAGGAAAAATATATATTGATAAACAAATGCAGGAACGAAATGCAAAAAGAATAAAAACATTAATATTAATTTTAACACTCTAATTGACATTTTTTAAAAGCAAAAATATTTTTAATTTTATTGCTACATACAACAAAACTTTCTATTTAGGTACTTTCAGTGTAATGGTGAATAGGTATTAGTGCAATTCAAAAAACTTCCAATGCTTTTGAATATTTTTTTTTTTTGCATAAAATAAACAAGATTCTTCCAAAAGATTTCAGTATGAATATTTTGTCACAAGTGAAGCTTTAATCGCTTTTAATATGTATATTAAAGCTCCACAGATGCTTTAAAAATGTAAAAAAAATGCTATTAACGATGTCCAAAAAGCATCTAACTCTTACACGTCTAAATATAGAAATGACCCATTAACAGAAAATGTCAAATATCTCCTGATGTAATCATGGCATATTAACCAAAAGCTGTACACTGTGTATTTCACCCCCCTGAAAAATTTATTCGTGACATCAAAAATAGGAGTTGCCTTTTGAAATTTTAAAGTGTGTACAGTTTTAAAAAGGGAGGTAATCCCCTACGAAAGTTTTATGCACAGCAACTTTATTACTACCTTTAAAATAGTTTTAGTTTTCAGATAGGTTGATCGATTGCAAAATAAATCTAGATGGCTCTTTTTTTCATTATTTTTCACGCGACTATACAATATCGTTGATATGGTATACAGAACTTCCATGCATTTGCAATACAATTCAATATTTTTCAAATATTGAATTGAAATAATTTGGGGCTGCTGGAGTATTAGTTTTAAAACAAATCATTTGATCCAGTTTATAACGAGAAATTTTCCAAATTTCCTAAATAGTTTCATTTAGGGAGAAAAACTGATATATTCTTCCAGTTATCAAAAATTACAAGATTACCAATAATAATTATCATTTATATTTACAATAATTTATTTATAATACAGTTATAAAACAAATATTTTCTTTCTTTTTTAAATTATGCTGATTGTATTCTTTGTCCCCATCCTCTAGACACAGTATGGTGTAACTTAGGTCACTTTCAAGGGAGCGTAGAAAAAAGATTATCATATCCTTTGCATAACAGAATTATTCAATTAAAAATTTAGCACAATTGTAAAGTAAAAGAATTTTAATAATACTTTAAACTTTACTCAAGTTACAAATTAATAAAATATTATTTCAAAAAATTTCCCAAGGTACGATACCTTCACAACCGTATAAAGAGTACTTTAAATTTGGGATGATTTGAGAGAGTGGACACTTTTAAGACATCTAAGCTACACAACATATTTATTTTTTAATTAAAATTTATTAGAGCGAAATTTTATAGCCAATGGGCGTAGATCGAAAAATATTTAGTAACGAAATTGAAAAAAAGGTAACAATTTTTGTTGCATATAGTCAGAAAGGAGTCACTCGCTGTCACAAAGTAGTACTAGCTAACTATTTCTTTATTTTGCTAAACATATATAACTGTAAAGAAAAGTTATAAATATATTCTCTAAAAAGTGTAAGAGTTTTGAACCAAAGTAATAATGCAGATATTTCATATTAAGGATATCTGTATACATTTTAAACAGAAGTAAGAGTATCCGTATTGTCAAATATTATTTGCTTTTTTAATATATATCGTCGTTGGTGCATTGTAACTCAGAATATACGAAAGAAAGAAAAGTTGCTCGAGGGATGGTCGATTATGATTAATGATATAATGTTGAAAATAGAATAGAAGATTAACTTATGAACAGTTTGGCTTCAAGTTTCTTTTTTGTTTTACCAAATAGAAAATTATCTAGCTCATAATTTTGTTAAGTAAGTATATTATTAACAAAACAACCACTAATCTTCATTAAAATCTTACTTCAATTCACACTCAAATAATTTTATTTTTTAATATTATGATATAGCTTTCCTTGTGCATAATCATCTTTAAGAATAAATATGTGTGTTTAGTTACTATAAATCCAGGTGTTATCAGAAAAAATGATTTTGTTTGATGAGAATTCACGAACTAGGAAAATCATCTTTAGATATCCTCTACATACCACGTCTTTTAATCCATCATTCATAGGCTAAGGAAAAGTTACCCGAGAAGCGATAATCATGAATTATTGACCGCTGAAAAGAGAATATCATATTTACCTGTAAACAAGCTGCGTCTTTCGGGGGGACCTTGCTTCGAGCTTTATTAAGTTAAATTCCTTTCCGACTGTGACTAGACTGAAAGAACAGGATACGCCAAAGAAATGGTGTCATCTCGTTTGCCGGAAGCGAGAGACGCCTTTGCAAGTTCAATGGCACGTTAGCTGACTTTTTTCTTTCCAAATTGTTGGTAATCTTGATCGCTAAAATGAACGTTTGAGTCTTTGAAAATAGACAGAGAGAGACCCCACTTCTAGAGAATAGAAACCGCAGATGTTTGCCAAAATAGGCAATCAAAAAAATAATACTTTAATAATTGGATTGTGCCCTTGGAAATAGGTTAGGGGGGGATTTTTTCTTCGGTTTTTCCAGATTTCTGATGACAATAACCTTTATTTTATTGTATTCTCAGATATATGTAATTTAAGGCATTATTTTTTGTTGAACAATTTGCGAAGGTTTTCACATACACCATATTCAAGAGTTAGTGAATGGCGACGGTAAAAATCATCTTAAATTAAAAATAACTTTGTATCACATATATCTTCAGAACCACCTATGAAGTATTACAATCTTTCATGGTATAGTTTTTCACAGAGAATTTACTTAATTGACTTTGCTTTAAAAATTAAATAAATATGACATCTAAAAGTAGTTTGCTGTAAAAAGATGTCAAAGGGCATTGCGATGATTTTATTTAAGGCTCAGTTATTTAAACGTTAGTTGAAACTGAACGAGGTTAACAGATAAGATATAGCTGTCTATGAATAATTTCCAATCATTTTTAGCATTAAAAAAATCAAGGATCAAGGAACCCACACATCTAAGGTTAAGTTCTCTTTGAAGTTCCAGCAGATCGAAATTTGAACATACTTTTCTAATCATTGTATATAAATAAGCTCTCTTGAATCGATTGAGCGGCATTATACTTAGATAACACTTTAAAAAAGGAATTATCTGTATGAAATGATTATATACTAATATAGTCTTGATTATCTGTTATAAGAAACAAACGAATATATTATTCGTCCTGCTTAAATAAAAGGAAATATTTCAATTCAATAAGGAGAATATAAATTTATCAAGAAAATATATTCATGATAATTGTTTAATGTAGAAATACAAATAAAATAAAATTTCGAAATTCCGACATTTCGATAATTTTGCATTATAAAGGAAATATAAGAAAGGCTGCTTCTCTCTCTCTCTGTCTGTGTGTGTGTGTGTGTGTCTTTTTAGTCTTATCACGAGAAAGCTTCAAATTCTCATAACTGAATATTTCTTTAAAAAATGTCTTTTTATAAAATATTTTCTTAAAAATTCATTAACGGTTAAGTGCCCAAACAGCTTTCGAAATTTCATTTTAAAAAGTCTCAGAATGCTTGGAGAATTTAGAAAAAACCACTGGATTCAATATCAGTTTGATAATAATGAATTCAAATTATTGAAATTCCTATTCCATTGTATGAGAATTAGTTTAGAGAGATGAGAAGTTTAAATATATAATTTCAGTCACAATCCTGCCAAAAACTGAATACACAAGGTACTTGTACATTTTTAGAACGATTTCGAGGCCATTTAATGAATGTTAATGATGAAAAGATTATTTTTAATGCTCGATCTAATAGCCATATTTTGGGCTATAAGTCTGCTTTGTGATTTCCATAATAAAACGGTTTTTCTTAAAATTTCCATTAATTTTTACTCCTTTTCTACTATTTTTCAAAGTCTATCAATCATTGTGGATTTGTTCTCAGAAAGGGTCTTTACAAAAGACTATAAGTATAATAGCCCATAAGTGAGACGTCAAAGGACGTTTAATGTTAAGTGATGATTAATCTTATAACATGAAAAGGTATAGAGGTTAACATACTTATAGAAAATTAACATAGAAAGAGAATGATAAATATATTTATTTATAAAATCAGCAATGAAATTCAAATATATACATAATCAATCAAGGGAAAAATAAATTAAAAAATCTTCAACTTAAGGTACATTAGGCCAAATTCTCCAAATTAAATTTGAACTTCCATGACAAAGCAACAAAGGGTTGAGGTTATCTGCTATTTGAACATTTTGTTGCAAAGAAGCTTTTTATTATTTTTATTTTCAAGGAGAATTAGTATAATAAGTAAATAAAGTGTAATTTAAAGCATAAGGCAATAATTCAGATATCTTGTGACTACATAACAAAAATATACGTAATAAAACATTAAAATGTGATCAAAAGAGAGTCTAAAAATGTGTTGATAGATAAAAGAAAATCATATCACCGAAAAGAAAGATAATCTTTTTATTTTATATATGAAGGCTTAATATTTTGATTCAGCTGATCGCGACATTCTATCCAATTTGTTAGAAATGTTAGTTCTGCAAGTAATTTGAAACAGAAATAAAAAATTGATACTTTCTGATCTAAGGTCACATAACATTCCATTTAAAATTAGTGAAAAGATTGTGTTCTGAATTACAAAATCTTATAAATATCTTTTTTAGAGTGGTAATTCTTTGGGAAGTTTTCCAGATTAAAAAACTGTTATAAAGTATTAAAATGTTGCTTAATTTTTTATTGAATAAATTTAAACGTAATTTTGAGACTCAGAAAGGCAGTCTTCGGTATACAAAATTTTATATGAAGCCTAGTATTTCTATAATCAATGTTCAGTCCTGCAAAGTGACAAACTTCGACATTTAATATTATTGCAGTTAGATTAAATAACATCGGGCTTATTATACATAATCATTGACATATTAAATAATGTGATAATTGTGACTCGTGCCGATAGAAGGACTAAACAATCTAAAATATGTCTGTACTTCTGAAATAAATGTTAGGTATCATTGAAAATTTTGAGAAAGAAGTTTCAGTAAAAATGGGCGAATGAGCATTAGTTTATAAAATATTTGAAACATTTGCAAAATTATTAAAATTTTTCACATAATTGTGGGAGTTAAACTGTTCCTTCTAAGCTTAAAATAATGAACAAAAATTTACCATGCGAAAATTTGGATACTATATTCTTATAAGTGTTTTATACGAATTCATAATACTACCTTGCGTACTGAAGTGAATCGACGTTAGCTATATATATAGCTCAAACATAACAAATACATCTTTTCAACCTTTGATTAATTTCGAATCTTACTTTGATACGAAAACGAGTGCATACAAATCGGGAGATGAGGATGATAACAATAGTTATCTAGATCAAATTATACAGTTTTTAAATTTTGTAGTTTGTTTACACAGTAAAGCATCTTCTATTGCGATTGTATATATACTTGCATGTATGTTGCTACTTGTATCATGCTAAATGATTAAGCTTTTCGAAATATTCGACATTTTATACCGATTTGTCACAGAATTAGAATGAATTATAGAGAATTAACTGTAAATAAATAAAATATTCAAGGATGTAATAAAATTTTATTGTGCGATTGCGTGATTTAAAATAAATGAAAAGTAAAATGTAAGTCAGAGGAATCGAATTTGAAATCTTTGAATACTTCCAGATAATGAGCAGAAATTATTACTGCTTATTACCTGAAATTATTCTGGACGGGAGTTTTCACAATTTTTACAGATAATTCTTTTTACGAATAAATGCTAATTTAGATTTGATGCGTACAAATAATTGTTTGGATATCAAAAATTTTAGCTTTTTAATTGACATGCAATGCTTTAATATCATTTTTTGAAGTTTATGCTAAGTTTCAATGTCATATCTCTTTAACTTTTTCTAATTGTTAACCTGAGTCATAGTGCATGTAATGCATTACATTCAGTATTCACGTGTCTTAATAATATACTTCTAATGCATAAAGTTTTCCTGTTAAGTTCCAGTATAGAAGAAACTTTTGACTGTCATTTGAAAGCAAGCAGTGCTTTAAGGACAAGGTGTAAATCTGTGATGTTCAGAAATAGGTCCCATTTCGAATGTTCCTGCGACGGTAAAGCAAATATATATCTCTCTAGCACGATATATGTAATTTTTTTTCTTTGAGCCAGGATGAATCGAAATAATTTTATTACTACTTCGTATTTTTTATCATTAACTACTATGATGACTGAAAAATAAAGCAATCATTCAAAGAATCTTAAAGAGTAAATTGCACAATCAGCACACCTTAAGAGATGTATAAAGTCATGATACTTAGAAATAGGTCTCGTTTTATTTTAAACATTCCCCAGGCAGTTAGGCGAATGTGTCTCATATCTTGCCAACATTCTATTTCTTCCTTCAAATCTTTAAAGCCGTATTGGATTGAAAGTACTTTATTAAATCCCGTTAAGCTGTCTTTAGCATCAAAAATATTATTTTGAGCTTGATCAGCCCTTATTATGATCACCAATAATGAAACTGCAGCTACAATCAAGCAATACAAAGAATGAACAAACACATCCAGCTGCCAGTGTATTTTTATAAACATCAACACAACAGTTTTAATGCGCAGTATCTCAAGAAAAGAATTTATGAATTAAAAAAAATAATTTTGAAAATGTATTCTCAAGCTTTCTGACTGCATTTAACAAAAGTAAATATACGTTTTTAAAATAATATTCGTCATCGAAATTTTTTGTCAGAGTTAACTTGGCAGTTTTGCAAAGTCGTATGGTAGCTAACTTTCTGCTCATGCGAATAAGTACCAAAGAGTAAAAGCAATAAAATACCATTGTGATATAAGGAAGGCCTAAACTGCAGTAGTTGAAAGTTGATTGTAAAATAAAATGCAACATCCTAGCGGTATTCTCACTAACTGCCAAATTTTGCATATAAAGGCAAAAAAATTTCGGTTCCTTGTTGACAATCAACAACTTTACGTTGCAAATTACACCTGGATGAATACAAACAAATAATTGAAAAACTTTATCCATGTGCTGATAGTTGTGCTGTCAGTATTCTTTAAATCTGTTATTAATTTTTTCAAATCATTTCTCATGTCTTTTAGCAGTCTTCGATTATAGTAAAGAATCCACCATGCTATCATGGTACAAAGATATTTGATCATTGTAAAACAATGGTAGGTCATATCTGATGTATCAAAACAGGCAATTTCGTTTGATACTATACTCAGCCATATAACATGAAAACAAAACAGGCACTTTTCATTTTTTGAGTATGATTCCGGACATCAATACCATAAAACTGAAGTAATAAACACATATATCGGTAAAGGGTTCTAACTTCTTCCGCAAAAGGAAATACTTGCTTCGGAAACAACATCTTTCGAATTTAAAATGTGATGGGTACTTCTGATGACATAACGAAAGGAAAACCAGCTTCCTTCTCCTTCATCTAGCTTTAGAGAGAAACAAGCAAGTTGAATCTAAAGAGTTTAATTATGACTGTTTCTAACAACAAACTTCAATATTTTGATTTTATGTCAAAACGCTCATCAGGAAAAAGAAATTAATCTGTGATGGAAGTGATTTATATAACGGAATAATGAAAAGAAGATCATTAAAGACGCTACTAATGATGTGCTTTTTGAAGCAATTCTAGTTTTTGTTTTGAAGAAGAATACAATTAATCTAAAGAAAGAATAAAAAAATAATAGATTAGAGAAAGACATCATATAGTTAAAAATGCTCCAATTTTGAAAAGCAGTTTGACGAAAGATGAATTAGTATATATTTTTTTCATCATATATCGATATAACTTTGAATGATTTAAATGTAAGAAGTAAGTTTAATTATTAAAGTTTGAGTTACAAGTTGTAATGATAAAAATAAAGTTCAATGAAATTGTTTTTCTTTAAGTAACTATCAATAAGGCTCTAAGTATTATTTTCCTTAAAATAATATATGCTTTTAGAAAAGAATAATTATACTTTTTTCTAATAAAATTACACTTAAAAATTCATATTTACTATTTTGAATTACAAGTTTAGAGAAAGGATTGCACATTTTCTCCTGTTTTAATACTTTTCAGTGTTTCAAAAAATGTATCCTGTAATGTCCTTTTACATCCTTACAGTTCATTTTTCATTCTTTCGAATTTTCATAGTTTATGTGATCGACCTTAATAATACATTGTGTAAAACAGAAGTTACCAATTTTTTTAACATTGCGATCCACTTTTCAGAAACCACTCTATAATGACCGATTTGATCTAATGTTCAAGGTATTTGTCAAAGTTGGATAGCACATGTTATTTCTGAAAGAAGTTTTATGGGCCAAAAAAAGAGCTTTGTTATGAAAAAAGTTATTATTAAATATAATTTTACAAAAAATACTTCTAATGTATGGCTTGATGTAGATTTTAAGCTGACATCATATTTATCAAAATGTTAAAAGACATGTACACATTTAAGAGCTTGCCGAGACCCTCAGTGTTAGAACTTCTGATTTGAAAGTTTCTAAGACTGTACTAGAAGATTAAAAAATCTAGAAATTAATGAAGCGAGACATTTCCACTACAGAATCATGATTTTATAAATTTCGTTTCCCTTTTAATTCAAAATCTTTATTGCGCCATCGGCAAATTTTTATCCATCACATTTGCAAAGAACATCTTTGCTTAAAAAGAAGCAAATCAAATACTTGGTTGTTTATGTGCCTTTTTTAGTACTTACATCTGTTTGACACAAGGGCAATTTACATGTGTTTGACACTGCATTTATATGGTTTGTACAGTCTGTCAAAAAAGTATTCGAATACTGCTTTTTATTCCGAAACTAATTACTGCAAATAAAACTGTAAATACCTGTCGCTGTGGAAATATATACTCTATAAGCATAAGGAATATTTCTTTAAGTAAAGAGCCATCTCCATATACATATTTACTCAAACAGTTTTTTAAATCTAGATTTCGAATACATACCTGAATTCTCTAGAATAAAATAGTTCAAATACATGCAACATTTTGTAACTTTCAATGAGAATGCTAGAAATTATAAGCAACTGAAAATTTAAACTCCAAATACGAAAGGAGACTTCGCATTTTTTTCGATATATTTCTAGATACATGAAAACTTTGACAATAATTCTTAATTTATATAAAAAAAATACTCGCTAAATAAGATTAAAATTGTGTAATTTTAAAATTATAGAAATTTTTTTATATTTTAAATTAATTTTTAAATTCACAAGCTACAAAATCTCGAAGTCAATCGAAGGATAAAAACCTAAAACATCATTTTCGAAATTTACACATTTCTGTTCAAATAGTTTTTGAGATTTGCAGCAATAAATAAAAGCTTTTAGAACAACGAGATTTTTATATTTTTGGGAGAGCATCATATTTTCGTAAAAGAATTCTCTTTCAGGAATAAAAACCGTTTACATGAAACATAAATTAATGTCTTTCAACATTGCTTTAAATTAGCATTTTTCCTTTTTAAATGGTACAAAATTTCAGATAATCCGTCAAAGGGAAGTTTGCCTGGTTGCCTATCTTTGTTTCAACATGATAACTCAAAAATTAATAAGCTATATCAATGAAATATGGTAAATGGTTTTATAATTAAATATGAATCATATATTAAAATAAATACGTCGCAGCGTTGATTGTTTGTCGATATACCCACTCTTTTCCATGTCAAAAACAAATCATGATGCACGAATTGTAGCATGTGATTCTTACACCAAAAATTAAGCAAAGGACAAATTTTGAACCATTTCGGTTAAAGGTAAGTAGTTCAAAATGCATATTCTATCCTGTTCCCTGCCGTGAAAAATCCAAAGATGTGCAAAAAAAAAATCCAAAACAAGTTATATTGCGACTGTATATGAGAAAGTCAGGGGAACACTCCAGCCGACGTATCTTATCGTTACCTTACATCCTACCTTATATATCCTTTAATCAAATACAAATTTATGAATTTTTTATCATCAATTGAATTCATATACCACCAAAAATTCATGACTTAGAGTATACTGATTAAAACTAAATTATGCTTTCATTTAGTACTGTTCGTCTATATTCAATGCAACTATAAGATCCAAATTTTAAAAGAAACATGAATTTGTAGGAAAATGCCCATTGTTTAACTTCTATAATTGAATATCAACTGGCTGTTTTGCCAAGATAATTTCTTAATCTTCATTTGATTGGATTCATAATATAAGTTGCCCCATATACTGGATACGAAATGACGAAAATTACCAGCTACAAATACTTTCAAATTTGCTTATGTTTAAAAATTAGTTGTTTGACCTTTATTATAGTGTACACTTTGTATATAATATACATAAATTTAATATATATTTAAAGCATTTATATATCAAATACTACTAATTAAATAATTTCGCTTTTATGAAATTGTCATAAATAATTTATAACATACTGATAAACTACTGATTTTAACAGAATTTAAAATAGAAAACAAACAAAAAAATCTTTGTGAACAGGTTTTAAAAAAAGTACTATTCATTTTTCTAATTATATTTTATTATTTACAGCCATACAGCGTACAGTTTCACAGTGATGTACATAATTCCGTATTAAACGGATAAACGAATCCAATATGTTTCTGAAAATTCAAGATAATAAAACAATACTGTTTTTATTCTTGTAATTGAAGAGAAATACGATTAACGTATTTTTTAAAATATATGATATGTTTTTATGGCAAACCCCATCTTGTTTCAATATGACAGATTAAATAAATCATCTTTGGAAAATTTCCCTATTTGCTCCAGGCATAGGTAAGAAAATAGAGCACCATTATCACGAAAATCTGAAAGGAATTTTCGCAGATTTTTGCTCCTCGGTAAATTATTGCCTATAAAAAGAAATGAATGGAGATAGACGCTTTTGATAAGTTTTCTTAAATATAAAAGTCAATCAAATCAATCTGGCATCTAATCCATTATCTTTGGAAAGTCCCCTCATTTGCTGTAGGTATGGACAAGAAAATAGAACTCCAGCATCACAAAAATTCAAAATAAATTTTTCCGGGTTGATTCACGTTCATAAATAACTGCTAATGAAAAGAAGCGTTAGGCATATTGATATGTTATCTCAATTTTTTTATAAATGCTCACAATTGTAACATTTATTTACTTCTCCAGTATCATTTCTTTGTTTCTTGTTAAGACAAAGAGGCGGTTGATTAAACCCTGTTCTAAAAGAGGGTTCAGAATATTAACTTGAGCTTTTGCCAGCATTTTCCTGAAAAATATATATCATTGCTATCGAACATAGGTCAAAAAATTATTTTTAAAAAAGCACCTATTAGGTTTAGAATAATTATTAATATTAGAAAACTTAGATAGAACCATGAAATAGAAATTTTCGAACCCAGAATTTGTTGAAAGCATCATTTTCTTAATTTTCATTCACGAACTGAGAATTAAAAAAATAATTTTCAGCTGTTAAAAAGTATTCTTTTAAAGCTGCTAATGCTCGTTATATAGTGTATTAAATTGACAGAAATATTAATAACAATGGAAGTAGAAGACGTCGACAATTGATATGGTTTATCCACAGTTCATGGTGATTTAACCTCTATCGTCTACTACGCCCATAGCTATACTTTAGAATATCTCCATTCCCAGATGTTTCACTTTGGAGTCTTTGAAGATTGTTCAGTATATAGTCCAACCGGGAATCATAACCATTACGGCCATACAGATTTCTTCTGAAAAAGAAGAAATTTCGTGGAGGAGTTGCTGGTATGCCGAATTCAGAAGCAAATTCCTTGAATACTGTTGGCAGATGAGATACAAAGCTGGCCATTCCTAATGAAACTAGAATTGGAAACATAAGTGCTCCTAAAGCTGTGAATCCAAGAAGTCCCATTTGACGTGGCTCTGACTTTGCAAGCACAGCAGACATTTTGTCAATGTCAGCTGAATTGGAAGGGGTGAAAATTTCAGGGCGGCTGTCTCCCACAATGAATAATGCTGTCATCAGTAATAAAAGGTACAAGAAGTGTCGCTTCATATCGGTCTCTGAAAAACGAAAAAGAAACCCTTAAAAACAATATTCACCAGGATAAAATGTTTCATTTCACTAAAGCTTAATACATAGATAAATAAATAAAAAATTATTGCCACTTGAGTTAAAAAGTCATTCTAATTTGCTGAGTACAAATGCATAGAGTGATAGGTTCACGTAATCTACATTTTATTGTGATAATGTCATTTATCGTTCTGCTATACGCACTACAGGTAATAAGCATCAAGGAAAAAAAAACAATGAGGATTTATCAGTTTCCTCTGGTTGAAAAGTGTTTAGGAGCCTAGATTAATCAAAGTTTCACCACATAATTCGTAGAGAGGAACGAATTATGCGGCGAGAATCTACACGAAAAATCTACCTTCAAGCATATATGACGGGGAAGTCGTTTTTCTATGAAACAAAAAGTAAAAGCAATGGTGCATCTATAGTTAATGGCTCAACTCAAAACTTGTTTCTCCTAGGAAAAATGCCGAAATTATAAGTCTCTGAATAAAATGATAAGACTTGGTACTGTGTCGAATCCTTATAAAATATATAGTTTTGTTTATCTACTGCTCAACTTTTCACTCTTCGTTATTTTTAAAGGATATCTAACTTTGTTCTTAGTGGTTGCTGTGTTATGGTTTAACTGTTCAAGACGTAGAAGTGACGGTACCGGTTCAACCTTCCACATCGTAGTTATCTAACATTTCGTTTAAACCGAGATGTTATTTCTCAATGAATTAAAAATATATCTTATAAAATCCTTAATGTACTCAGTGTTTTTATACCGTTCAATGAGTTAATTATAAGGAAGATATTTTTTTCACTGTTTGTAGGGCGTATGGTTTCATTTTGTTTTTCCATACGTTTATTTTATTGAAATGGAAATGAAACGGTAATTTTCTTCTCAAATGAACTGAAATGCTCATGGTATTAAAATTGTTTAAATACTAAATGTTTTGAATCGTAAACAAAATTCAAAAGAAAGCTTGAAATATAAACATTATGTTACTCATGAGATGAGGAATAATACATTTATTAAAGTATTAAGAATGAGAGTAAGTCAGTTGTCGCCGAGTATTGCATCAGAAAATAATTCAAATAATTAAATGATAGTCAAAATAATTAGCCATTATAGTAATTTAAGCTGTAAGTTTAATTGCCAATCAATAATTATCAATAAAAAAAGTTCGATTTTTTAAAGTCAATTTTGCCGGATATTTTATTGTAAAATAATGCAAATTCTATCATTAATATAAATATAAAAATAAAAGCAATAAAGTTAAAGACTATTCAATAATCATCAGTACAAAAGACCTGGTATTTTTACATTCAAATTATTTATTTTAAATAAAAAAATGCTTTTCAAAGCACGAAAATCACATAAGAAAAGTACATTTTTGTGCCGTATTTAAATATTCCTTTTGTGTTAAACAGCGATACATGCATTAGAAGCTATTGTCTTCAGACTAAGACTATTTAATGAACTTTTCACAAATGAGATATTTTGATCAATGGTTCTTATATTTCTCTCAGGAAACTACTTATGTATATTATATAAACATCTTTTTTTCAATATATGTAATTACTGAAAAGTTTTTATTTTCATTTGTTAATTATTTTTGTAAAGTCAATTAAAAAGATACGGTAAATATTAACAAGTCCTGGAAAAGTTCATATATTATTTTTCTTAAAAAAATAAGCAAATCATGTGTTAGTACTTGAGAGGTAAACTAAAATATTTTTTATAAATAAGTAAAATAATTTTTATTTATTGAATATACAAGCAAATGTTCAAGTGTGCGCATATGAATGATAATTTTGAATAAATAAGTACAAATAATTTTAATTTATTGAATATTAATTTTATATTATTCAAACACAACTGGAAATTTAATGACAGGAAACCAAATTTAAATTTAATTCATTGATCTCAGGTAAATCAAGTTATTATAAAACCAATTAGCCACTATAATTAATCAGTATTATTCAAATACTGTTAAACTGGTGTGTATCTTAACAACGAATTGCTCGATACATTCGAGCAAGCTCCTGGTAGTTTATCTGGTTTACCTAGAAGTGAAACACAAATGTAGGCAGATTTATCTGAAAGTTCTCTAAAGGAAAAGCTTTCTCGTCTTATTGGAAGTAAATCATTTTACCTTAAATGAATGTACTTTTATGAGTCGAATACTTCTCAAAAACCTCTCGGTTATTCAAATCATATCAGTCTTTCAGTAAATACAAAATTATTCGTAATTAATATTTTAAGCGTGTTTGAGTATAGGCCGTCATTTTCAGCGAAACTCCAATGTCGATTCGGCAAGATGATTTTTTTTTGTCTTTTGATTTTCCTCTACGGGATTTTTTTTTAAATTATACAATTGCACTTTTATTATTACAAATACTATACAATTTTGTAATTAAAAATAATACAATAAAAGCTATACAATATTAGTTTAATGCAACTAATTTTGATCTTTTGTCATCTTTTTCCTGTATACAATTTGTCGCTTTTCGCTACTAGATTGTTTACCAGAAGTATTGACTTTTCTGGCTGTTAATTCGGAAAGCATGGCTATTTAAAATTTCGCCTTTGCTGTTTGATAAGATGTAAAAATATGTATTTAATCGAAACTGAAATTTGTGCAAGAAATTGCTTTTTCTTCTGAAATAGGGTAATTTGAGATTTTGAACCAATTGCCATTGCAAAGCCAAAATGAAAATTAATATTTCAGAAAAGTTACAGAATATATATATCATTAAATTAATTAAATGACACGATATTACTAGTATTTTCCAATGAAACGAAATAATTTGAAAAAGGTGCCAAAAATACTATAAAAAATATTAAAAATATGGTTAAAAAAGGGATACATATATTATACAGTTGTTATTGTTTATAAATAACATTTGAGATATATTCCCATTTTTTTTCAAATTTTCACCTTAAACAGAAAATCAGTGAAGGGCATTGAATTACAAGTTTTTAACTTAACATCTTTTCATTGAGTTTCCGTAGTACTAATTGTACTAATTATAATTGTTAACCACAGAAAATACTTGTACATAACTTGAATTTTAAATTTATTTTTCCCCTCTTTTTTTAAAAAACTAAATATATGCAAATATATGCATCTCCTTAATATCGAAATGAAACTGCTTGAAATTTTTGATTGTAATAAATATCTTTCACATCTTACATATTTCGATAGCAGGCTATTCCATTAGTACACGTCTATTGTTGACGATTAAATTCTGATTTAATTATGTTAACAAATTAGCTTTCTTTGGATCAATTTTCCTTTTTAAAAATTTTTGAGAACTATTTTAGGTCCCTAACTTTCTATTTACAAACCGTAGACAGATGACGAGGACGACACCAGAACCTGCAGATTTTAGTCAGATGCCAGTCACTTAACTCCAACGGATTTAATGTGCACCAGTCTAATTTAAATAGGGCATTTCTGATAGAATCAGGTCTCTAGCATGCCTTAACTCTCTACCTTAAGATTCTGTGATTAGATCGTCTTTAAGGACTAATAAGAAAAATTACTTATTATTTTCATAGAAATTTTTTTTGCTTTATATTTCTCTTAATTTTTTTGGAATTTTACGGAGTAAGCAGCATATAATATTGTCGCTGAAAGTTTTCCCTTCCTTATTTCAAATAGTTCTCTAAGCAATCATCCTCATTAAGCAGCCATGGGTGTGAGGGAACAAACCATCTATAACTGAAACAGAATTATTAATTTTTCTCCACTACCCATATATAGAAATAAACTAATACGAAATTTTAATTTTGAATAATCATTTTACATTAGAGTATTTAAAGGAATCTATCAAAGAATTAGATTTAATTTTTCCACAAAGATCATTTACGAGTAAAAGTTATTAAGCTTAAGAGATTGGACAATTAAGAGTTATTTGGAGCATTAATCGGGATTGCAAAATTTATAAAAATATTTTTTAAGATATTATACAAATGAGTTTTTCCATTGTTATTTTTAATAATATTTTTTTCTATTTCACTTCTTTTGAATCCATAATTTTATTTATTCAAAATGCAAATGAAAACTATAACCTTCAATTTATATTTTTTCCCCCAGCAAATTCCTTGTTTTATTTTCACTTATCCATTTAGAACTTTTTGTTATTTCGGAGCATTTTGGAACACAAACCTTTTCATCACAACTCAAAAAGTTATATTTAGAATAATTTTGAAGAGAAATTTAGTAAATATTAAAAAAAATATTTCTGAATTCCAAACTCATAACTCATTTCTCCCCCAAAAATTTTTTTTAAACAATAAATTTTAGAAGTTTTCTAAATAAAATTTGAATAAGTCCTGGCGAATGTTTCATAACAAATGTTTTTATATTTTATTATTAACTTGATTTTTCGTCAAAAAAATTTACGATCCCTCTCTTTTAAAAAAACTGCTCATTAGCATCACTTTCACTGTCATGTGATATTGAAGCAAGGAAATTTCAAATAAAATTGAATCATATTTAGCAACCGAATTTGAATAATTCTATATTTTCTTTAATATGCATAATAAATGCTGAAAACTTCAAAATTAACATTCAAAAAATAAAATTATTTAAATCCTGAGAGCGGCATGTCAATTTATTGAACTATGAAGAATAAATACGAAGTGAAATCTATATCTAATCTTTCCTGTAGAAACAACCATCTTTGGAAATAACTAAAAATCTTGGTATGGATAGCGCATGGTGACATAAAACAATTTTACTATGAGTGAGGATAGTGACATGGAACGAGTGAAAATCCAAAGGAAAATAAAACTCCTTTAGAGCTTACCTTCACAAGGACGCAGTAACTCCACCACCAGACGTCAGTAAGCTGAAGAACTGGTAATGGAGATACTAGATGATGTTACTTTATCAAGGTCAGGCCAGTCCAAGCTAAATGAGGTAACCAGCATTACTGACCTTAAGGATTTCAAGGATACATTCATTCTCAACCACCAAGTAGATGACTCTTTTTTTTTAATGTACAACTTTTGTACCCTGGGGGTCTCATGATTTCATTAAGTAGCTGAAATGGAGTAATGTACTCTCTGAAAGGTGAAGATTTGAGTTCTGGAAATGTCCTGTCTCTTGCTGTTTCAGATCTGAAACTGCGATGTTCAGATATCTGGGTTAGTGTGCTGCCTCCTGGGGCATCATAACAATTTTAACTATAACCAGCTTTAAAAAAGGGATGAATTGCTGAAAGTTACACAACTTTTGAATTCTGTTGTTTAGGCCATTTTATTTCGATGTTGAAGGAGAAAGTTTGCCAAAAGGAACTGAAAGTTTTTTTTAAAAAAGTGAAATGCATTAAAAAAAATTGCTGTAAACTTAAACTTAACTGAGATTGATTGTAAAAATATTAATATCAGAAGTAAAATAAGAGTGGAAATGTTTCAGATATCTTCTAAGATAGCAAGGTGATTTAGAGGCTAAAATGATAAAGAAAAAATGTGTAAATTTAAGAATATGTTTATGCAATAAAAATTTCAAAAACATGTAATAAAATTGAGAATCTATAATAATAAAATCATGGATATGAAAGTGAAATATTATAAATGAAAATGAAATTTTTATTCCAAATTTCTCATTTTCTTTCCAAAATTACTGCTTTATGTTACATATTAGTATGGCTGGATCGTTTAAGCAATACTTGAAGTATCCTTTTAATGTACGTCTGTGCATTTTGATCTACGATATTATTTAACCAAATTGAAATGAATACCGATTTATAAACAATTCCATGCAGTGTATTAATTCAGAACATCCATTGTATATCTTTCAAATCAAACAAGCAACCAGAAATTCCATATAACCCTAACTTGTAATATAACTTCGATATTTTTTTTAACCAGAAAAGGTGTATTACTTCAGTTTCCGCATTAAAGTAATAGTTTTTTTAAATCGAAGTAATTTGGCAACAATGACTCTTCTAGGAGTAACAGGAACGCAATAAGAATAAGTCGAACATTAATCCAAACTTTTTCCTTGACAGATGAAATCGAATTTTTATAATATTCCTTAAGTTTTCTAAAATACAAGAAAAATAAGTTTCTAACCAACATTTTTCAATCAATTTTGCTATTTTTTCCCCGTTTCTTCTAATATATCTAGTATAAAGTAATAAATAAATGATTTGAGAAATGAACTTTGTATTGATTAGTTAAAAGAAATATCAAAAATAAGCCGATATATATTTGAAAACTTTTTCAAGTTTAATCATATGTCGTATACAAGATATGTGATTCTTTCAAAATGTTCGGGTTTCTTCAATTCAAAATTTACATTTATTTACCTAACTGTATCTTTGAATTATCGTGTTCACATACGTAAGAATAGACAGATCGGCAGTCAATCACAATAATTTTACTTTCTTTTCTTTGCTTTTTAGAACACAAAAAAACTGAGCGCAGGAAGTTGTCCGATCTTTGAGTCGCCTGTAAAAGTCGGGTATTTGCATTAGTATTTGTAACATTTTTATTTTCTTCTATATGAAATATAGAGTAAGTATTGTAATGTTCAAACTTTAATTGTCAAGATTTTAACGAATCCCTACGTTTCAGACCTCTTTGGATCCGAAAAACACATTTTTGGCTCAATGTTTGTCTGTTTTATCAATCTCTCTGCGTGCCAGTCTGTGACGGCGTGACTCTAAATTGCTTAGATGGCTGCAATTCTATATACGGGACTACGACCAAATTTGTTGTAATCCATGCATAAGAAGTCTGGCTGTTCACGTCCAAATGTGCTTGATAACTACAAAGTAAATAACATTAGGTTCACAAATTTATCACCTAAAATAGATACATATTGAATTTCAAACAAAAATCAGTGCCGGCGATCTATACTTCCGCATGCATTTAAACGCAATTACTAGTAAATGCTATAAATCAATAATATTCTTTTTGTTATATTGTTAATAAAACTGTAGTTTCGTGGGAAACTCTGGTTTTGTCATTCATCCAGCAAAAAGAGTTCAGAATACGTACGACAGATTCAATAAAAATATTAGACTCACTGCTAAGATATATATTTCATAACTATCTTACACCTGAGAGATGCAAAGTATTTGTGGCTTTATATAAGATGTACCATTTTATGCAGATAGGTTTAAGATATATAGTGGAGTATATGTGAGAAAACTTCGAGGAGACTACTTCCACTTGTTTGCTTTCTCATACAGAAAGTAAAGAGGAAGTATTTTAATTATTATAACAAAATTCGAATTCATGATTTCAATGAATCTCCGAGTTTGAAAAGCACATTTTTGGAATTAACGTCACTCTGTCCTTCTGTCTGGGAACACGATAAAATATGCTTTGCTCTTGATAGATGAAATTTTGCCTGTGTACTTAAGACCGATTTAATAGATTTTTATAAAATTTGGAACGAAATCCATGCAGCAGAAGACCGTTTGTCTAATTTCTCAAGTACATATGAACTCGATGAGTACAAATCGTAAGATCCCAGACAGATAAAATTTGCTACTTAAGTACAGCATCTAAGATGTAGATTCTCATCAAATTCTGAACAAAATATGTTTTAGGATTAACAGTCTGTCGGTCTGTACTTTCTCAAGTACACAATGGCTCATAAATGTAAAGACTTAAATCAGTAAAACTAGATATGCGATCTTATGACTACCATTGTAGTTACATATCAATATCTTGAATTAATTGGTCAAAAAAAAAGTGCCCAAAACATATATTCGCATGATAGATTATGTAAAGATTATAGATTCAGGACAAATATCTGTACTTTTAACTACAGTCCATCAATGTTTTTTGTTAATGAACTAAAAGATATAGTAAAAGATTTCTTTACCAAAAATATGGGTGTCAAAAAATGATTGTAAAACTTGTGAAAACATTTTATAAAAATTTAAACAAATTTTAATAGCTAACTTAACTTTAACCAACTAACTTAACTAGGATAACTTTAATGCTATCCATAATACCTATTAATTTTTAAGAAATTTTCTTTCTTAAAATATTTGTGGTTTCTTAATTTTTCGATGTATTGATTTCAACACCCCACGCCTTTACGATTTTGTTTTGACATTGATCATTTTATTGAAAAATTGTACATTTTTAATATAGTAACATATTTGTGTTTCTTAAACTTTAAAAAATCTGTATTTAGTCTAATGTATTTTCTAATTCATTATTATAAATATTATGACGGATGATTAAAAGTTTCCTTTCAGATGGTGTAACCCATTGAGAATCAAGATTTAATTAAAATAGAAAGTTAATTGATAGTCAAATTCTGAAAACATTAAAACAAACAATCGTCTAAGAGAGATTAAAACTAAACTAAGCTTCAGCCTTCTTGCACTTCTAGAAGTTAGGATCAAATCGATTGAAAAATTATATTGTCACAAACATGAAGTAAGTAAAATGAAACAAAAGTTCTAGTAAAAATAAAAGGGCTTAAAACTGGTTACATTAATTTTTAATTATTAATAAAAAACAAATTATTGAATAAAGTAAATGCAAATATGTAAAGAAAGTATGGTAGATATTTGTTTTCATAGTTCTAAATATTTTGATATTTATATGTGTTTAATATAATATTCTTCTACCTATAACTGTAACCGTAAACAAAACTACTTACCTTTGGGCTCCAAAAACTATTCCTGCTGGCTAAAAAACAAAACTCTTAAAGAAAGAAGCTAAATTTACTTAAATCTTTTTAATGAAACTTTAAAGGACATAACACATAAACTACAATACACGGACATACAATTAATGCAAACATTTAGGGAAAAGTATAGTTATCGGGGGAAAACATCATGTTTACTCCATGACTCCAGAACGCAGATTGAAGTTTTTGTGAGGTGGCTGTTAGACGGCTTGCTGGAAAAGTTGTCCGGTTACAGACTCCCCCTCTGGCTCGCACGATGTATCGGCGAAGAGTCAGCACATAACTTCTTTGGTCTGCCACGTCTCCGGAGAGGTGCAACAGTTCCACTGTGTCTAGCAATTGGAAGATCATAGGCTCGTAAGGCTGAGCAGAGGTAAGTCCCAAGGACTTCATCTGGCTTTTTTGGGTCAGCAATACCATACGTAGTGGGTGAACGATTAGTAACCAATAAATAAGGTCCTTTCCGCTTGGGCATAAATTTGTGACTTTTCTTATTTCGTGACTTACTAACAGGATGTAATGTCACCCATACTAAATCAACTGGCATGTAGAAAACTTGTCGTCATCGACGAACGTAATAAGCTTTACGCTTGTCTTGCTTTTGCTCGACGTGGTCTTTAATCTCTGCAGTTAAACGACCAAACCGTTTGAGATATGGGGTTATTTCAGCTACGAAATTATCATTGTCGATCAGTGTTCTTAAGTCGTATGTGAGATCATCTGTTGCTCTTAACTCTCTACCAAATTGCAAATAAGCTGCTGTGTGATTTGTACTTTCGCACTTGGCAGTCTTTAGTGCGAAGTGAATCATTGGTAGTTTTTCATCCCAAGTGTCGTGTTCATCTCTGACTAGTATGGCAAGTCAGGATTTCAGATCTCTATTTTTACGTTCGGATGGGTTGGATTGGGGATGATACAGAGGAAAAAGATCTTGCTTTATGCCAAGAAAATTGCACGTTTGTTGCATTATAGCACTGACAAATTGTGAACCATTATCACTGATAAGTCTACGTGGGAGTTCAGATCTTAAGAATACTTCGACTAAAGTTTTTACGCAATTTGCTGATGTTGCTTCTTTAAGAGCAAACAACTCCCCCCATTTTGTACTGGTATCTTCTACGAGAAAAATCCACTTCTTACCAGTTGAGGTCTCAAGAAGAGGTCCAAATAAATCAATAGCGATAGTTTCAAATCTCTGTGTATAGACTGGAGCTCACAGAAGATCAGTTAGCTTTTGATTACTCGGTTTATAACAATTACAGTTCGGACAATTTCTAACATATTCCGCAATATATTTCCTCATTCCTGGAAAATAATATCTGCAGGCGACTTTATTGTAAGTCCCTTCTGCCCCATAGTGTCCAGTTGTTGGAACATCATGGTACTCTTGCAAAACTCTGTCTTTCCTGGGCAGGAACGACGAGTTGTACTTCTTCTGTTTCTGCTTCGGATGAATAGCGATATACTAGAAGACCTTGGTTCATTAAATAACCTCGACTTGTCCAGTTTGCAAAATTCTCATCTTTTGAACTATTTTCAAAACAGTCAATTATCTTCTTTAGTTCTTCGTTCTTCAACTGTCCTTCTCGAATGTCTCTAGGCCTTCTGACTGGGAAATCAACCGATATTGCAAATACGTCACAAGGAACATCTTCATTTAAATTAGTAGGCGTAGACAACATGTCTGCAAGGACATTTGATTTAACATGCGTATATTCGATTTTGGGATTAAAAGATTGGATCTGAAGAGCCCATCTTGCCAAACGACCTGATGGCGACTTGATGCTCATTAGCCATTTCAAAGGTTGGTAGTCAGATGTTATTATAATTTCTTGGTTTTCGATATAACCACAAAATTTCTCAAAAGCCCAAAATACTGCTAGTGCTTCTCTTTCTGTAGTTGGATAATTCTGCTCCGCTGGAATAAGTAGGCGACTGGCATATTCAATAAAATGCTCCTCTGGACCTTCTCCTTGGGTAAGGACAGCTCCAAGAGCATAACTGCTGGCATCTGTTCGGATACGAAACGGCTTTGATCCATTTGGTTGCTTTAACACTGGAGGTGTAATTAATCTTTTCTTCAAGGTTTCAATTCTTGTTGTTAAGAACCCCAAATCCATTATATGTTCTTTTCAGTAAGATTACTAAGAGGCCTTGCAATATTTGCGAAATTTGGAACATATCTTCTAAACCATGAGCAAGTTTGCTAGAAGGATTGGACTTCCTTCACATTAGTTGGTACATGAATTTTTTGAATAGCGGATACTTTCTCCTGATCAACCTCTATTCCATTTTATGTTATCCAGTGACCTAAATATTTTATGCAATCACAAGCAAAATGGCATCTTTCTCTATTAGCATGGAGTTTGAGCAAAGAAAGTCTTTCAAAAGCTGCTCGTAAGCCACTTAGATGTTTAACAAAAGTCTCTGATAAAATAATAATGTCATCTAAATAAGATGGAGCAAAAGCATTCTTTAGACCCGTTATAAATTTGTCAATCAGGCGTTGAAAAGTTGCAGGTACATTTCGTATTCAAAAGGCATGCGCCAATATTTGTACGTTCCAAATGGGCAAAAGAAATCTGTTTTGTATTGATCAGTTTCATGCACTTTTATTTGATGATATCCTGATTATCTATAGTTGACAGATAGGCTGTTGACTGAGCTTCTTAGAGCAAATCGTCCATGTTAGGTAGGAAATACGTGTCTGCAACAGTAATGGCGTTAAGTTTGCGAAAGCCGACACAAAGTCATACTACCATTAGGTTTAGGAACTAGTACAACAAGGCTGACATACGGGGATTCACATTCTTCAATTATACCATCAGACAAGAGAGTGTCCAATTCTTTTTTCTACAATTCCTTTTTTGCAGGATTCATCTAATAAGGTGGTTCTGCAACCGGTGGGCTATTTCCAGTATTGATACGGTGTTCACAAAACGACGTTGGTTCTCCCCCTGGTTCGAAGCAACTCTCGTTGTACGCTATTTAATTGGTCACGTTGTTCTTTTATTAGATGCTTACCCTCGTCACTTCGAAGATTTATGTTAGACGATGTTTTAGGAACTTGACTAGAATTGGACGTTTCAACAATCTTTTCTTTTGATTCAGCAACTAAGCAATTTTCATTGTTGGAAGGTACCCTGTAGAAAGAGTACTAGATCTGCGGTTTTTCACAGAAATGCCATTTACCATTGGGAACATTGAGAACAATTCCAGCAGACTGGAAGAAAATCTGTACCTAAAAGAGTTCTGTTTGCCTTTGCATCCGGTAAAACAATTAATTCTGTTGGTACTATTTTACCTTCGACCTGAAGATTTACAGCCGCAGTCAAGGCAGCTACGTTTCTCTGTGTTCCATCAGCGAGTGTCAAAGAAAAAGTCTTGGATTCAAATTTTACTTTTTTATTTTGTAGCATACGGAATCACTTTTCTCCAGCAATAGAATTAAACAGCAATTAAACTCTTAGGTGATATTAGAGATTCAAGAGTAAATAAATTAATACTATTTACGGACGCTTTAACTTTTTCTTTAGATGCTGAGAAGGTAGACACTTAGATTGTGTATAGTCAAGTGTTTCACATTTATAACATTGGACAGCTCTTCTTTCAGGGATAGAGTTTGCCTTCCTGGAGAATACGTTTCTTGCTGTCTTTTCCTGTTTATCCTCTCTTGATGTCGCAGTGGACTTAGACCTTATATCTGTTATTGCGAAGTCACTTCTAAAATTTGGTTTGTTATTTGGAGTTGAATGTTTCTAAGAGCGTTGGCGGTTATTTTCATAGGAATCCAATTTCTCTGCTAATTCTAAAGGCTGGTTCCATTCTGCCCATGAATCAATAAAATGTTGCTTAAGATCAGGTGGAGTTTTTTTTTTCTTAATTTGGTCGCTAATAATTAGACTTTTAAACTGTTCAAAATCTTTAATGTTAAGTTATGTGATCCAGTCCTCAAAATATGCTGATATTTCAAAGTAGAAATCTCTCCAAGTTGTATCGGGGCTTTTCTTATGATGAGAAAATAATTGTCTGAAATGATCCGCAGTTAATCTGTATCGTTTAAGAAGCATTTCTTTAACTTTACGGTAATCTTGTGAATCTTTCTCATCTTCTCTCGTAATAAGTTGTCCTCTCTCAATAGGCAATAAGCTTATGAAATAAGGAATCCATTTTGATTCTGGAATGCTTAAGAATCTTAATTGACATTCAAATATTGTCAAATAGAGTCCTATTTCATCTTCTTTTGGGTTAAATCTTGTGACAACTTTTGTAATATCCATTCTAGGTTCGTCATTTTCCTGAACTGTCTCTTTTTGAGAAATTCTTTGCATTTCAAGCTGAATCTTCAATTTTTCTAACTCAAAAACTCGTTCTTTTTCGACGCGTTGAACTTCGACAGCTTTTTCCTCTTCTGCCTTCTTTTGTATAAAAGCGAGACAAGTTTTACCGAAATTAGCATCATATGAAGTACTTTTAGTGATGAGGTCTTTGATGCTTAAGGACGTCATATCGCTTGTCACTTCAACTCCGAGATCCATAGCTAGAGCTTTTAGATCATCAATTGTGCACTGAGCCAGGAAAGCCATGGTCTGAATGAATCAAAGTGGAACCAGAGAAGAAGCATAAATGAGATCTTGAGGCACCAAATGTCTTAAAATTATTATAAGTTTTTTTACAGTGCAGTCAATTGCAAAATTATAATTGATAAGCAAAAATTTATTTATTTACTCTCAGTATAAAAATGTATTTACACTTAAACAAATGTTCACTCCCTATCGTGAATCAATTGCAAGAAGGAAATTATACCAAATACTTTATAGAATCAAGAAGTATATATATAAGCATTCACTAGTTGACAAGACAAAATTTAAATATAAGTTTTCACTGAATATCAAGAAAATAATTATAACTTCTAATTTACTACAATAAAATAAGAATGCAATCTGAAGTTTTATCATTTAGAAAGTAATGAAATTTCCCTGTATTTAAATAAGATTTCAATTAAATTTCATATTTCTTTGCACTAAAATGATAGATGACATAATAATACAATGCAGAAATAACATTAAAGCCGCTGTATTTATGCAATAAAATACAATTTATTACAAATATTTGTAATTAAAAAGAAATAAAATTCTTCTTTTCAAAATGTTAGAAATCCCTCCTAAAACACATATACGATCAAAAATAAAATTTCACAATAATTGAATATGTATTCGTACTTTTTCTTCTAAAAACAAAACTCAGCAGCACTTCTTGAATATAAATGATTAGTTTCAATTTAATATGACTGGTATACTCAATTCTCAAATTAAAAGAATGCTTTTTTATTTCCGGTGAACACTTTTTATTCTACATAAAAATTCATTTGCTCTTGAAAGAAAAGAGAGAGAGAGGGGAAAAAACAGAGATAATTTCACCAGCCACTTCCGGTCGGAAATATTTAATGAAAACACTGGTTCTTTCTACTTTTATAAATGCTTTTAAATACAAAACTACATAAAGAATCAATGCTATTTATACTAACTCTTCAATAACAAATATTCATAATTTTATATAAGTCAGGATTGATGCTGATACGATACAGAATTTTATAACACTAAAATAAAAAGTTAGTTGAATGAAAAAATGTTTTTTTCTCTTATAAATTACTTATGAATACAAAATTAAACAAAGCATAAACAATATTTATAATAATTATTCAGCACTCATTCACAATTCAATACATGTCAGGATTGATGGCAATAAAATGAAAAGTTACTAACTAACTTCGCTTGAAGATTTATTACGAAACAAAACATAGCTTCGGAATGAAGGCTTATATGTATCAATTCTAGGGCTGAAATAGCATAAAATTCAGGATTGAATTGCGAAAATTATAGGATGAATTTGGAATAATAACCTGAAAAGGAAAGCGAGCCCCTGCTCTGGAGTCTAAACATGGATGTTTACAGTGGGAAGAAAAACATTCGAGGCTCCACGTTGGGCTCCATTTTTGTAACCGTAAACAAAACTAGCTACCGTTGGGCGCCAAACACTATTCCTGCTAGGGAAAAAACAAAACTCTTAAAGAAAAAAGCTAAATTTACTTAAATCTTTTTAATGAAACCTTAAAGGACATAACACACAAAATACAATACACGGACATACGATTAATACAAACATTTAGAGAAAAGTATAGTTATCGGGGGGAAACATCATGTTTACTACATGACTCCAGAACACAAACTGGAGTTTTTGTGAAGTGGCTGTAAGATGGCTAGCTGGAAAAGTTGTCCGGTTACATAACAAGAATACTGAGGAATAAGTGAAAACTCTATTGCAAGATTCCGTGATCAGATTCTTTTTTATAACATGTTACCAGTCAAGTAAAAGTGTGCAAAATCATTCAAGAATCATTTACTATCTTTCGAATATGCAAATAATTTTATTATGAATACTGCGCTCTTTTAAGTCCTCAAAAGAACCCTAATTTTCAAAGGGGAGTATTATTTAAAATATTTTTTGTGAATGTTTCAAATCATTAGAATGGTTTGATTTATTTCAGAAGCAATAGAAAAAAATGACATTCGAAAAGGGATATTAAAAAAGATCATAAAAAATAGATTTTAACCATATTCAAATTCACTTTAAGAAATCACATTATTTATCTTTAGGACAGGAGTTTAATAACTGTTTATTCTTAGTAGATTTGAAAAGATTAATTAAATAATGTCGGACTCTTTCAGATTTATATATTTTGACTTTCGTTACAGTAGAGTATTAATTTTTACATGTCAGGTTGACAAATGAAGATATCCCTATGAATTATTATAGGTATTTTTGATACTGCATTGCTATCACAATCAATAGTTTGCGATCAGCACTATCTTAGCATATCTCAGAGCAGAGATTTTGGTAAATAAAAACCTCATACAATTCTGAAGGGCACAATAAATTTCAGAAGGTAAATGAAAAGGCACATTATTACAAATTAATTACGTTATTCATGCTTGATCCTCATTTCTAAAAGGGATTAACACAAAAAGATTTAATGATACGCTTCATTATATAACAACTTAATATGCTGCAAAGAAAAATCAGTAATTAAACCTGCAGAACTAATAAAACTGAAATTTTCTCACACACTCCAGAACAAAGACGTGAACTCAAAGACGTAAAGTTTTAAACCGTGGTCAAAATTATGAGCGCCATGAGTACTCAAATTTTTTAATTTCATAGTTTAGCACACAAGCACTCTATGCTTTGAAGTATAGTAAAGAAAACGGTACTTACACATTAATTGTATGTCATTGGCAAATGATTTTTACGAAACAGTCTATAAATGAGCGGTCTTTTGCGTTTTGGGGCGATAGGGGAGATAAATCACCGGAATGCAGTTAATAGGCAAGTATTAGAAAATAAACAATATGTATTTTCTACGTCATTTTTTTTTTTTTTTTTTGTATAAATTGTGTTCACAAGTTGATGAGCAAAATCTCATTAATAAATTAAAGTCAATGTAACTTTGAATTATCAAGTTTATATGCTTAAGAAATTTAGATTAAAAGATAGTTAACCCTCAGATAAATTTGGTTCAAAATTTGAAGCAAAAATCTACTCATTAAATAATAGATTTATGTATCAAATTTCATTCGTCCAGAACTCTTTGTTTTGTAGTTATCATGAATTCGTACTTAAAAACGGACGGACTTCTAAATGGATTTTGCTCAAAATTTGACAGAAATTTACAAATTTGATGTTAAGACCATGTGTCAAATTTACGGACAAACAAACCTAATTTCGAAAATGTGTTTATCAGATTCAGAGATGTCCGAAAAACGAGGATATTCGTCAAAATCCCTATTCGAATGTACTGACGATAGTTTCTTTTTGGACACTTCATATACAAGAAAGTTTTTTTTAAAAAAAAAAAACATATTTTCTATTAAATTTAGTTATCTAAATAATAATTCACTTTCCTCGGGAAAAGTAAGTGTAATAAATCCTCCAATGGATATTGATTAGTACTGCCTATTAAGTTTATATGGCAGAGAAATAAATTCTTTCTTTCGAAATTGGCGGAAAGCTTTGAATTAGGATCTTCATATCAATAACCATATAGCAGCCACTCAACTCAATCCCTATTCACTAAATTATTTAGTGAATCATAATATTCTTGTTTATCAGTTCTTTCGGCCATAATAATTTAGAAACACAGCCAAATTTACGCTTCTTCTTTTGAAGTGAAACGAGAATCTAGAAAGTAAGAAAGTTAGAGATTTTCTCAAATCATTAAAGTGATTATGATTCTTCAATGATTTCCAATATTTCATAATCATTATAATGTAGAAAGGCGAATATAATCTGTGCATTTCTGCTGTGAAATAAGAGTCTCGTAAAACAATTATATTGCAAAATTAAATTCTCATCCGTAAGTACAAGACCCCAATAGTCCTATAGTTTTGAGCTGCTGATGGTAAAGTTATAACAAAGAAAAATTTTAAGGAAATTTTTTTTAAAAAAATTTCTGATTAATTATTTTTAAAATCCATTTCAATATATTTTTGAAATGCACAAATAAATGAAAGTAGTATAATCTACTTTACATATTGAAAAACTCGTGAAGGAAATTTGAAAAAGCTTTTTAAACCATTTAACATTAATCATGAAAATTTCAAGATTCAAAAGATAAAGAAACTGTAATGCGTGATTCCTTCATTTTCAGGTTGAAAGATTTTGAGTGACATTAAGTAATTTTTTAAAAATTCAAAAGCGCTTAGAAACACTAAGCATCCCGAAAATGTTAGTGACTTTATCAATGAAAAATTGCGAAAATTTCATTTAAAAAGAACTAAGGAACTTTTTAAAAAATTTCAAAATCATTATCGTATTAGTCACTTTTTAGCTCCTTTAGAGTACTATAAAATATCTACAGATATTTTGTGAAAAATATTATTTTCTACAGAACCAACGTTATATATTCAGGATCGATACTCAAACAAGGTGTCATGACCATCAGTTACAAACCTTCTCATCATCGTCGCATGTAAATTTCAAATTCCCATGCAGTAATAATATGTGCGTATAAACAATGAGATTAACAAATATGTTTATAGAAATCTTGCATTTTCAAAGGTATTATGATTTCGTTAGCTTTAAACCAGAAAGTGAATCTCCAAACATAGAATTAAGAAGAGGCAGGTGGATTTTTTAACACTGACCCTCCATAAAAAAAAAAAAATCATTTGTTTACATTTTCGAACCAGTCGAACCATCTGCCTCTGCCTCTCATTCAGTTGAAGCTCATGGCTCTTTTTTTCCTATCATCTTTCGAATTTTAACTCATTTGTCATTTTGTAAACAGACCACTGATCCTGTTTACTTAATTCTTCTTTCATAAATTACGAATTTATTTGATGTACTGGTTTTTAATGTCAACATTTTTTGACACCAACGAAATAAAAATTCTTATTGGAATTAGAAAAGATTAGTATTGGAAAACCAATATTGATATAAATCTTAACTATAAAACTTGAAATTCGTAAGAATCATAAGAGAGAATAACTATTCGATCAAAGAAATGTGAAACAATATTTTACCTTTCAAAGGCATTTTTTCTGTTAATTTTATAGATGTTTGAAAAAATTATTTTAAAATTAATAAGACATTAATTTATTTTTATTTTATCTTTGCGAAAGCAGTAGGAAATATGAACGATACTTTTAATTTTCTGTCAATTTTTTTTCAACTGTTATATAAATTTTTAGCTTGTTAAAAATATATAGAGAATATGGATAGCACATTTTGAAGTATTTGTAAGGAATGCTTTAATATCGAAAGGCGAAAAATCGTACTCATTTAAAAGATGTAAAAGGAAATGTAAAACGATGGTGAATTAAAAATCTTTGTCATCAGAATCGTTTATTTCTTTCATTCATAGATTAAAAAATACAGTTTTTTTTAAAGACATTGAAAAGAAATAAAAATGTATAATATGTATAATGAAATAAAAATTTTACACATTCACATATTTAAAACGAAATAATACTATAATAAATATTATCTTTTTTGGGGGGAGGTTGACCTTATTACGTCTCTGTTATTTATCCATATTCAATTCTGAATGAATCGTTTTTTTCTTTGACATATATATCTTAAATGTTTTCGCTAAAATTAACAGTATGCTAACAAAAAAAATTACCTCTAATTTTATTCACAAAATTATGATAATAATATGAGAGCTTATCAATCTATAAAACATCTGGAGAACCTGTCACATCAGAGAAATCTAACCGTGCGTTTTATCGATGTAATGATATGCAAACGTGTTAAGTATTTTTTCTTTGGCTATCTGAATATCCTTCCCTAAGGCGATTTTGAAACTTCTGTGAGCTGGAAGCCAAAGATTATATAGTATATAAAATGCAAATACTATAACTGAATGGCCAACGTGTATCATAAAAGCAGATAAGTAGCATTTTTCTTTAATTGAACATGTAATTGAATCATTTCGCATTTGAAACCCTGCGATATCCGGGCAAGAGAAGTAAATATCAGATTCATAATTATGGATCCAACAACAACTGGTTTTGGAAGAAGGACTCAATTGATCGTTTATTGTTTGTTGAATTGAGTACAATGATGTAAGCTTAAAATCATTAGTCTTTTTTTAAAAATCATTATTGCAAATGGATGTTCTTTTCATAATCACTGGTTATAAATTTTCCTGGTGAACTTCCCATAGCTATAGATAGCCGTTGTTACAAAAACGTTGGTGATTTAAATTTTATGCAGGTCATTACAATCCAATAATTCCTTTGACTTCTTTAAGTTATTATTTTTTATTCCTAAAAGATGCCCAATTGGAAATAAAAGCAATCAAAAACAAATTGACACTATTTTCATACCATAATATCAATCGAATTATGAAGTGCAGAAGCCACTACCCACATTTCAATTACTTTGAGATCGTGTGTTAATTGAAAAAAAAACTCATTATTTATAATCCCTCACGAAATTACAATTAGAAATTTCTTCAAACTATGCCCTAGTTTTCAAAATCGTAAGAAATCGTCGTAACCCAAAATCCACATCAAATATATGAAAAACGATAGCTTGGCATGAAATGTAAATTATTTTGTTAGGTAAAATAGTACTGATAGCTGTAGTAAAGTAACGTTTCCGTTTTCAATAGAAATTGCCATGAATTTGAGTTGGAATGGACGATTTTATTCATATAACTTGCATAAAATCGTGAATTTATATATTGTATTTAAATATAGTTTTTAAAAAATTCTAAGCATTAAAGGTTATTTCTCAATGCAATTCGTATCATTATTCTAAATTTTATTCGTTACTTTATATATATATATATATATATATATATAATTTTTAGTTGTTTTTCAGACAGAATCTGTTGCATTTCGGTACCTCTGAAGGCAATTAAAATCCTTTTATTAGTTGAAATTGAACCGAGTGAATGAAAAATACAGATATTTCATTATTTAAATGGATATTTAGGTTGTATTTCTTGCATGAAAATCGAAGTGGGGTGAAGACTTTTAACTGTCCTGAATAATAACTAGGTTTAAAAGTAAGTATTTTTCCAGAATGCAGCTGATAAAATGGTTTTAGGGCATATGAACATCTACTAAATGTGGCATGTCTCAGAAGTTGTTGTTTTTTAAAAAATATCTGTCACTATTATGAAAAGATATCTATTTTTAAATAAATAGGATTTTGTTCATATAAATTTCAGTTTTTCTTGAAGGGTATAATTGAATGATAAATTTTTAATTGCAAGTTTTTTGCCCGGTTTAAAAATATGAGATCGACTTGATACTCTTTATATAAGACATGTGGAATTGAGATACACATACAATAAGACTGCATGAAAGTGGAATGCATTAATATTGAGTCATCAGCTTTACTTTCATTTCTTTCAAATCTTCAGAAAAAAAAAAAGATTTTTAAAAAAGGCAAAAAATTTTATATGTGATTTCAAAGCATTCATTACGCAGTCGAAAACTTATTTCAATTCTTGGTAAGTTTTAGCAGTTGCATTCCAAGTAGGTGTAACCATTCGATCAATAATCTACAAATCTAATTATCAGTGTAGTAGAGTATCAGAAAATTAAGCTAAGCAGGCATTATCTGTTCGATTGTAATTCAGGAAAATTTAATATTCACGAAATCGAAGAGTTAGAAAGGTACTGGTACATACTATTTTTCTGCGTAGTTACCATGAATGTCGAAATATTTGTTCTATCAGTAAATCAATCTATTTAAACTGGCATAGAAAAAAGCAGGGACAGAGTCGCAAGGTCACTTCACAAAAGACTTTCTGAACTGCAGCATTGGTTTCTCACTCACTGTTTCTCTTTTTTAGTCTTAAAATCAGATGTTTCAGCCATGTATCGTTCCCTGTAACGATCCGGTGCTGAAAAGATTCATCTTCCACCTTGATATCACATTAAATGCTGGAGAGATAATGGCATTCGCGTGGCTTTATTGTTGTGTGAGAATTGCCAAGGAACCCAGGGAGAACATGTCTTCCAATTGACTTTTTGTGTGTGAACGCTCGATATTTATAATATACGGCCAATGGAGTTTTAGAGTTCGTATGCAATCTCTCTCATGTGAATGCAACGATAGGCCTGATTCAAATCTTCCTCATGTCATATTTATTATGGAGGCGTTTGGCCGCAATCATCTTAATTAGTCTTGCATTTTTGTTTTGCTTAATTCAGATTCTCTGCTCAAAAACCACGCTTGTTTTCCTGACATTACACATGCTATTTGGGAATGAATTTAAGAATGGTATGCATTCTTTAAAAGCAAAAATTGTATTACACTTCGCACTCTTCAATAGCCGATTATATATCGGCCAACATTGCCATTTTGTAACAGGGATTTCGAAGCAGTGAATGCTACTTCAGAACTAGATCTATTTACTCTATTTACTGGTGGTATTTGAATATTATGATCATCTGACCTATTCAAACATGGAAAATTATTTCCCAAGTAGAATTTCTAAATCTGTGAGAACTCTTATAGCCTTATTTTTTTAATCCCCTATGTATAAATGCGAACTTAGAGTATTATCGCACTTATTAAGACAAGCATGAAAACGAATTCAATTGTAAAAATTATGGTAGTTATGACTGAAAAATTTTCTGCAACAATTTTAAGGACCTGGAATATTTTGAAATAAAATTTATTTCATATGCTTCTTCAAATAATTATGATGTCTACTGTTGATTAATTTGTAAACTCATATTATATTTTGCATAGCATGAATCAACAAAATATCAAGAGCCATACTAGAACGGTATTTGTGTTTTTAATTAATTACAGAAATAAATAGTTATAGATTTAAATAGCTTTGGTATTACACTATTCATATTAACAAAAAAAATGTAAAAATAATTAATGTTTCAACAAGATATTTATTTTTTATAAAAGTAAAGGAAAAATAACTTCTGATGTAAATAAATAATTAAGCAAGATTTTAAGTTCATAATTTCAGAAATAGTTTAATACTTATGATTTCACAACTTAAAAAAATTTATTTACAGAAATAGCCCACCCACGGAAATCAATTAAGAAAAAGATTCGAAATAATTATCAACTTTTATGTTTTACATTATCTTCCGTTATATGAGATTTAGTATTTAGGTTTAGTTTTAATTTAGGTAAGATAGTAATAGAATGTACATACTTCTTTCATCCTGCCATTTTGGTTCAAATTTCATAAAGATCTATAGTTTAGATATCAAGAATATAAATCAAATTTCATTTGCCGATTTTTTTTTTGTTTTAAAGTTGTCTTATCCGCATACATAAGAGAAGACACACATTCAGTCCAATGATTAATTTTAATATACATCTATATTTCTGTTTATAATATCGTATGCCAAATCTCTTTTATCTAGATCTTTACATTTCTGAAATATACTCACATACAGTAACTGGACTAACATACTTTACGCTGGCGGATTTTATCAGTAAATTTGATTAAAATCTACAATTTTGATGTAAAAGTGACAATTCAGTTTGCAACTGTCTAGCTAGCTGCCTTTTTCGATTGAAAAATTATGTTTTTGCAATTCGAATAATGTTTGAAGTTTCATCGAAATCTTCGCTTACAAAAAAGTAAAAATGATGTAAAAACGAAGCGAAAAATATATTGATTATAAGCCATATTAATGAGTTTAGTTTACTCAGCCAATCAATCGATGAAATAAAATCTCGATCCTATAAATTCCTATTGGATAATATTACCTAAAAGAATTGCTTTCGTTATTTAATTACAATTTTGATTTTTTTTTTTTCGAAATTTAAATTTGATTCCAATTTTAGTAATTTAATCTGAATCATTTGGTAATATTTGAATCGTAGTAGTTCATAAAGAGAATAAAGAAAATTAAACATGTTTAAAATATCGTTTTCTTCCATATTAATACTCAACATTATAACATGTGACAGTTTTTAAACTGGCGTGTTATCTGTAAATTGCGTGACAAGAAAATCATCACATGAAAATAAAATACAGGAAATAATTTATCACAACAAAGCGCTGCTATGAGACCGACAGATGGACTGACAGGCAAAATGTGCGTGATATAACTATCGTTAGTCACAGAATGCAACAGCTGCAATCGCATTTATACGAAGTAAAGGCAGATGAATCAAGCATCAAAATGAATCATGCTACGATGTTTCGCATTGCATATTCGTGGGGTTTTTTTTTTCATAAATAAATAAAAATATTTAATACTAAATATCCTCGATATCGTATTTATTTCCTGCAATGTGTTTTCCAAAAAATATTATGTTGAATCTCTTCACTCTTTCTAAAAATGCAAAGTAGAAAAATATTACTCTGTTATTGCATTCTTGGAAAAGTATTCTATACATCTTAATTTATCCTCGTTATTGTTTTTTCATGCGGTGTCTGCTATCTATACTCTTCTCAAAAGATACTTAGACTTAATGACTCCTTTTGATAACATTCTAGGTGAATTTGCTCTAAATAACACTCTACTTTTTATTTATTAAAATCTATATCGTATTCCAAAATGACGTTTACAAACCTTAATGGTAAACCAAAACAGAAATAAATCAAGTTCGAGACAATAAGCAGCATAAAACCTAAGTAGCACCAGGAGCTCTTTGCCAATGAATCCAGTAAAATGAAAGGACACATAAGATAAAAATGTACATCATAGATTTAATGAAATACAGGTTT
>JAPMOQ010033694.1:4574311-4646382 GCA_026543055.1 Argiope trifasciata
TATATATATATATACAAGGTGGCCAGAAATAAAACACCCCTACTCTGACCTCCATGGATATCGAACTACTCAGTGTAAAGGCTCAAAATTTTGTACACATACTATTCAAAATATGGGGAAACGGATTTCACGAAAAAAAAATTAGTTCCTGAAATCACCGATAGGTGGCGCTGCACAACTGGAACTATGATCAAAAGACACAAATAATAATAAAAATTAAAATGTTTATGCGGAATGGAATGCTTCCATGCTTCCTTTTTAATTTTTCTGCCCCTTATGGAAAATAAAAATAGTAAAGAAGCTAGAACTCCCGTTGTAACTGCAATTTCATACTGTAACCAGAAAAATTTGCATAAAGCATGGTTAGAAGCCATGTTCTGGGTATAAAAGAAGTTAAAAGGTGGGGAATGTCATTCTTATTAGTGATGGCTGTCACGCTGCCAGAACGCGCTTTGCTTGTGAAGTTGTTTTACGAGAATAAAGGAAATGCTCCAGCAGCACTTCGAGAGTTTCGCCGACTTAAGGATTTGCGTAAGGGACCATTGCTTCCATAAGCTCTCAGGAGAATGATCGCTCGATTCGAGGAAACTGGACATCTTGGAGTTCAGCCTGGTCGAGGACGCAAACCGGTTCGTTCAGATGTCGTTGAAGATGTTGCCACCGGTATTGTTGAACAGTCAATGGATAATGTTTTAGGCTGCAGTAGTGCACGTGCAGTGTCACGACACTTGGGTGTTCCCTATAGCACAGTGTGGAACGTACTCAGAAAAATGGTGCATTGTTTCCCGTACAAAATCCGCCCTAATCAACAATTGCTGGCCACAGACAGGGAGATGCGACTGACCTTTGCATTGACATTTCTTGCTAGAGTTGAAGTGGATGCATCGTGGCCGTGGCAGATTCTGTGGAGCGATGAGGCCCATTTCCACCTCAGTGGAACAGTGAACACCCATAACTGTCGCATATGGGACACGACAAACCCCCGTACCTTCCAAGAGATTCCACTCCACTCACCGAAAGTTACAGTCTGGTGTGGATTCACAGCTACATTCATCCTTGGACCGTTCTTTTTCGAAGAGGTTACTTCCAATGGCCTTGAGACATGTACCGTGACGGCCAACAGGTACAAAAGGATGCTCGAAACATTTGTTGTACCCCATTTGCAGCAGCGCCAATGCCTTGACACCATTACTTTTATGCAAGATGGAGCACCTCCACACATTGGACTCCCTGTGCAACAGTTTCTTCGCCAACATTTCACCACTGACAGAATAATCAGTCGCGCGTTTCCGACAACTTGGCCATCTCGTTCACCGGATCTTAATCCGTGTGATTTTTGGCTTTGGGGACACTTAAAAAACCTTGTTTATCGAGAACGTCTGATAACCTTGGCAGATTTGAAAGAGAGTATCAGTCTGCATGTGAGAAGCATCTCAGATGACCAGTTACGATCCGCAGTTGAACAAGCTGTCCACAGACTTCACATTTTACATCTTCAGGAAGGGAACCATATTGAGCAGCATTCCCTGCATCGATAACGTCCTTGTTTCATGTATGCTTGGTACTTTCAAATAAAATGTGTTTAAAACGTGTTTTTGTGTCTTTTCAGCATACGTCCAGTGGTACAGCGCCACCTATCGGTGATTTCTGGAACTAAATTTTTTTTTCGTGAAATACGTTTCCCCATTTTTTGAATAGTATGTCCACAAATTTTCAAGCCTTTACACTGAGTAGTTCGATATCCAGGGAGGTCAGAGTAGGGGTGTTTTATTTCTGGCCACCCGGTATATATATAGTCAAAAGGATTTCAACTTTTTAGAGCTCTGTGGGCTCCAAGAAATTTTTCAACTGTATGCATGTGCGTGAATTCAACTTAAAAACTCAGCAATTAAATTAATTAAATTTGGTATGTGATTTTGACTCTAAAATTGTGTTAGAATATCAACATTTAAGCATGTGAAAATTCCAGGATTGATCTAATTCGAGACCGAATTCCTGGGTAGATCCCCGTGGTATATGTGCTAAGGCTCGCTAAATTCCTCAAGGGTCAAAAGTCCAAGAACTGGTGTGGTGTGGAAATTAGGAGAGGTTGATTCTGACTCTCGTGTCTTCCTTGTCATTTGACCACAATTCAAAATCGGAAGGTTTGCCTTCTACTTTAACTCATATAGTTTTAAAAAGGTTTATTGATCTGAATGAAATAGTAAATCTTTATTAAATTTGGGGTCATATCTCTCCCCAGGGGAAAAAACATTTTTTATGAATACTTATTTGATTTTCTTCAATAGTACAGTGAAGTTAGATAAAAACTGCCCAACATTTATAAAACTTTCTAAAAAATTACTTTATTATCATCGCTGATATTTTATCCCCTCTTTATAATTACTGCATTTGTTTATAGATTTGTTTTGAGTCATATCCATTTGAAGTAATATAAAAGTTTAGTTATTGGTCTTGTTTGCATGCAAATTTGCGCATTTATTAGAGCACAAATTATTGTAGCAAGTTATTTAAAATTAATGTTTTATAATTTTTCCGCATTAACTTGTGCAAGGTTTCTTTTATGTATATTTTCTGTGAAATGACGTACATAATCTTCTCAAAATGTATTATTTAAATATCTTTTTTACATTTATTCAGTATCTTCTTATGATTTCTCTAAGAAATTCACACATATTTGGAATAACACAGTATTTGGACTACCGGTATTGAATTGAGATGTTTTCATTATTTAAAATGGAAAGCGAATCATTTTTCGAAATCATCTCTGGAAAAAATTATGAAATCACCTTGACAAGCATTCAATAAAAGGAAGATAATTTTCAATACTCGTAGAAAATTCTCATTAATTATTATTGAAAACGTGTAGTTAATTGTATGATACATATGAAAATCCATTTTTTTTTACTTCATAGTATGAATTACATGGAAAACAAGCAATATAGCAGAGAGAAAAACATTGTCTATCTCTGAATGAAGTGGGAAAAAAATTGCACGTCATTTAATGGAAATTCAACACTCTCATACTTAGCAGCAAAAAAGGACAACTTGGCAAATCAGCTAATAAATATAGTCTTCTCATAAATAAAAGTTCCAAGCAGTGTTGTTAACTGAAAATTGATTTGAAAGTTGCCTAATGTTAGATTAGTTTCGTTCAGTTATATTTAGGCTCTCTTTTGAAGCAATACGAGACTCTGACGTCAGTAATTTAATAATTTTATTCAATTCATTCATGGTCAAACCTGTACATCAAAGCTAAATCCAGAAATAATGTAATAATATGCGTATTATGAGTAGAACAACATTATGGGGAAATCATCTTTCAGCAACTATATAAAAAAAGATTACCAATTTTATCAATAACGAGTTGTTTTGTGAAAGATTATGGCAAAAATTCATTAAATGGTTTGACAAAGCTTCTTATCTTGGACATCTTGTCAAAAATCTTCTATCAGATTTTCTAATTTGTTATAGTTAACGCGTTGCGTATAAGGTTAATTTTAGTTGATTTATGATTTGCTCCTAATTGAAAACTTCGTGATTCTAAAGAAGGAGCTGCAGGATATGAATTCTTTGCAAATATTTCAGATTCACTGCTTATTACTACGGATATTCCCACCGAGCTTTACATTATTTAGTTCATACTCTGGAATAGTTGTTCAAAGTAGACAATTAATTTCTTTTCTTCTGTATTCTGCCATTTTAACCATTAGCAAATATTGCGGTGTAAGAATATTTTAAAAATCGGAAAAAGATAAATCTTGTAAAAAAAACTGAAGTAGAAAACATTTTAACCTACATAAATTCGAATCTTCATATCTTGAATTAAATGGCATCGTGAGAAACAAGTTTAAATATCATTAATCGATACAAAACTATAATAAAGAACATCTCCAATTTTTTCTTTTGACAATATTTTTTTGCCTTAATCAATAGTTTCTTTTTATTCTTAATAAACGAAAATTAATATAAGCAGTTTTTAAACACTTTCATTTTACTTTACTTGTTTCATGTTTGCAAAGCTGGAATTTTTTTATCAATTTCTTCAATTACTTCCAAACGAACTAGATGCTTTTAATTTTGTGTTCATGTGTGTTCTCGACACTGATACACTACTTTATAATTTGCGGCATTTAACCATCAATTAATTATAAATTTAGACTTTATTTCATATCAAAGGCTCCACCTGATAGTAATTTTAAGAGCCTGATAATTGTTTAAGAGTCACCTGATAATTTGCAAAGAGATCATTAGCATTAAAGAAGAAAATAATTTAAACAAAAATGTCTGCTACTAGGTATAAGCATAAAAGTTTATTTTGTTTTACTTTTTTAAAATAAGTTTATTAAAAGCACACGATTATCGTGTATTATAATATAGATTTTTCTTTATTTTAATTGCTTTTACTTTTTAGTCTATAATTTACAATTTATCATTATGAAACTTTATTGGATCTAGAGACCAATTTTTTCATAAATTTGCTACCAGATGCCGCCACTCATAAGGATTCAAAATTTAACTTGGCACATCGATGACTATTAAACTATATACTGAAAAGAGTGAAATTTTCGAATATATGCATAGATGTGTGTAAAATTTAAATTTCTAGGATAATAAGAAGTGAATCAAAAATCAGTAACGAAATTCTTTTCTTACAAGTAGAAAGTAACTCAATTAGAACAAATGCATTGTTTATCATTATGGTCATGATTATTTATGGTGTTGCTAAGCTAATGCTTTAAATTTGCTGCTCATTGATATCTGAATCACAATTGCTACTTAAGCATTTTGGGTCTGAAATCATAGAAACATTAAGAAGCTTATTTTCAGTAAAATATTTTCATTACAAAATATTTACTTGAAATAAAATTACTGTGCCAAATATGAATTTAAAAATTACCAGATACTAGTTAACATAAATATTTATATTTATAAATTATTTTCTGTGAGAAATACACTAAAATTTGGTGTAAAAAGCCATGAAGAATCATGAATAAGTTTTTTCTAGGGATTCTTTATGAATTAATTAACATTAGTCAATCCTTTTTTTTTTAAATCTTACAAAACAAATCATTTTCTTATTCATATTTTTATTGCTTCTATCAAAATAAATAAAATAATATTAGTAATCATTTAATAAACATAATTTCCAGTACTTTCATCAAATTAATTTTTTTATTCAATGGTAGTTTTATTAAAAAAATAATATGAACAGTTTTTAAACACTTTCATTTAACATTGCATGTTTCATATTATAAAGATATAATTTTGCAATCGATTTTTTCACTGGCTTCCGGGTGAACCAGACCATTTGCATATTCCTGAGACTAATATATTGCTTTAATATTTTCTATCAATTAATCATTAGTTAAATTTAACTTTTAATTTATTGACAGAAAATTTGAAAACAATAGAGTATTGGCATTAAAAAAGAAATTAATTAAAACAAAAAAGGCATTGCTGTATGTTTTTAATTGCTTTTTACTTTTTATTCTTTAATTTATAATCTATTATTATAAATGGTATTAAATAGAGAAGTCAATTTTTTTCTTACATTTGCTACCTGGCGGAGCCAGATAGCGAGTCAAGTGAATATTCTTGATGAAAAAACATTATTTCTGTATTTTTAAAAATTAATGAACAGTAAACCACTAATTTAATTAAATTTTGACATCATATCAGTGGCGGCACCTAGTAGTGAGTATGATATAAAAACATTTCTCATTTAGGAAGTAGAATGTAATTAAAAAAATAATTTTACTTTTTGGCAAACAAATAAATTTTGTCTATAATAACTATTTCTGTCTATAGCAGCAAATGTCTATAATAACTATAACAAATTTATTAACTCATGAAGTTTATTAAATTTTAACTACATTTTCTCTTATTTGTATGTGTGAAGAAAAGAATTTCATTGTTCCTTTTTTTTTTTTTTTTTTTTTTTTTTTTTGCATATAGAGGAAGTTTTCTGTTTTAAAATTGCAATGACTTCGGACATTTTACCGTTTCTTTTCAAAACAGAGTTTTCCTTCAATAAATGTTCGTAGTATATACCATTTCCAAATTAATGATTTGCCTTAGATCAATTTAGGATAACATAATTCCTTTATCTTTTAAAGATTTCAATGGTTTTTGGAAAAAATTAACAGGATTGGAGCGATATTTTTATAATTTCTATTCAAGATTTCATAGTTAAAAATTGATATTTTGTTGTATTAAAATAAATTAGTTATTTTTGATTTATTGCTTCTGTTTCGAAAAAAAAATCTGAATTTACTACACGGCTTACAAAAATTTATTTTTATATTTTTGAGATATTCTGCTCAGATTCTTATGGTTACATCTCTTACTTTAAACTTTTTACCTAAAAATTTTCTTTTCAATAAGCTGTTACTTCATTCAAACAAGACTAAGTAATAGCATATTTTACTTATTTAGAAGAATAAAGAATCAACCTTACAGATTTTAGATACTATTATTGCTTTTTTTTATATGAACCAACTAAAGTAAGCACCCTTCAGCTCTATCGTATGTTTCCACAATGTGGTGCTGTTTTCGTCAAGCTTTTTTATATTATGTAAATAATCATGTAATTTTAGAACAGTACTTCTTTCTGTTTACTGATTAGATCCAAAATTTGGTTCTGTTCTATATTTTGATGACAAGCCCATATTCAAAATTCATTCAAGCCCATATTCTTCTAAATCATTCGGCTTTTGAGTTATGTTCACATAACTTCGATTAGACAGACAGTCTATCCTTTTATGAATTTAATAAAAAAATGTGATACTGATTTTGGCACAGAAATCACAGATTTAAATTAAATCTGTGGACATTGCATTTGCGTGCCATTGTATTTATATATCAATGAATAATCAGCTTGAGGACAATTTTGATCCAATTTCGACCCTCATGAAATAGGATTTTGCATATGATTTGTCTAATTCTTGTTGTTCTTTGCAGTTATTATGTTTACATGCAATGAGACAGACAGATTTTACCTGCCATTTAACATAAATTTACAGTTTTGATGCGAAGATTACTCATCTAATTGTTCATCATTCTTTCAAATGACCTCTTTGCATTTTTGATTTAGGATATTCATGGACAAATGGATGAATACAAATTACAGGTCTTTTTTATAAAAAAAATCGGATTACTATGCAGACTTAATGAATGAACTTTCATCAAATTATCCGAATTTAAATCTTTGAGGATTGCTATGCTCTTTTCTGTATTCTTTGTGTTCGAGGAAGTAAAAAGTAAATTTAAAACGCTATTGAAATTAAAGGAAGATGAATATTTGTCTTATCTTTTATGTATTTCTAATTTACTCACTCCTTTTATGCCTTAATATTTAGTATAAACAAATAGGGTGTAATATAATCACAATATGTAATCTCAACTCATGAATTCAGTAATCATAGTTGATCCAGGAAGAGGCTTCCTTCAAGAGCTTAGAAGAGGAACAAATGATAAAAAGTAGTCTAAACAACGAATTTTATACTCATGCAATAAAATTGGGCTTAAATTTTGTCACAGATATCTTGATAATTATTTCACACTATTCCGAAAATTTATCTCTAATTATTCGTGGAGTTATTATACAGAACATTTTATATTCTGAATTTCTTCTTATTATCATTTTGAATTTAATCCAGTGAAACATTTTCACATAAATCAATTCTTCCGATGAGAATATGTATTTGAATAATCAAAAATAATCTCTCTGTCTCTCCCTCTTTTTTTTCTCAAAAAGATACTTTTTGTTTAAATTTCTACGTGGCCGCTGTGAAAAATGTCAATAAAAACGAATACAAATTCATACAAATATTTACCATGATTTTCAATGCTATTAAGTTCATTCTTTTAAAAATCAGCTTAAGCCATGAGCTCATAGTAGCTTCGTGTATCCTTCCAAGTGTATTCTTCCTCTTTAAGCAAAACATAAAAGGATAGATAAAATTTCAGTGCCTAAGCCAACATTTCAGAAATTGTGAAAATGTCAGCTTTAAATTTGAATAAAGTATTCAATGAAGGCAGTAACGGCTCGCTTCGGAAAGATGTTTTTCATTTGAAAGAAAGTACAACGTTAAGTTTTTATAAGATTAGTTGATTTTTATTTCAATAAATTAATAGTTGCAATTAAACGTTTATGAAGAACACAAATGCAAATGAAACAAATGTGCAATACGTAAAATTATAATTTTGTTCAAACTTCTTAAAACATAAATGAGTTTCATTAAAAAAAGGAATGGAGTATGCTTTACAAATATTTTATTTTTAAAACAAAAAATTAGTAATAAATAGTGTAATGAATAACATAATATTAGATTCATAAATAAATATAGAATGATATTTCACGTTTTGCTCAAAAGTGATGAACACCATCTGACAGTATCTGAGGTTTCATGTCTTGTTTCTCGATACAGCATCGTGAAACACCAAAATGGCACTACCATCCATTTTTATGAAAACTGGACAGTAAAATTAAATAATTTATTGAACTTCAGATTCCTTTAAAGCCTTGAAGAACAGTTCAGTTAGTTCCTGAATTTTTGCCATATTATGTGGATTCAAGTACCAATCTCTAGGTTGTCTCTTCAAATGAGCTGGGCCTAAATTTTGGAAGTAAGCGTTTTGACTTTGAGGGTTATTATCCAAAGGTCGTCGAACTGGTAGAATTGTCTGGGCGAAATTGTTTAAGAATCTGCTCATGTTGCTGAAAAACTGTAAGAATCCATTGAAAAGCAGCAGAGGGGCCAAGACAACGCCTATACCTGCCCCTACAGGTGTTAACTGTTTCAGGAGTGGTTGCATTAAAGTTGATAAAGATGATCCAGACGTTTCCTGAACATTTGAAGATGAACTTGATGTTTTTTGTGGTCGGGAGCTGCTGCCGCTACTATGCGACGATGAAACTGAGTGTTGAGCCATTATATGGTGCATTGAAGACGGTAAAGATGAATGCTGCTGATAAATTTGTTCCATTGAGTTATGATTAGAATGAGAACTTTGTTTGGTATTCGAAGATTCAGGTTTGTTAGCCGAGGAGCTACTTTCTGAGCTACTAGATCCTTTTTTCTGAGTATGAGAACTCTGGGCTATTGCCATTGCATGGAGACGGTAAATATCATCCATCGATGACCCTTGATCTTTCTTCTTCGTTGCCGTAGATGGTGTGTTTGCTGCATGACTGGGAGCTATTCCATGAGATGCCAAACCATGCATTTGATAAAGTCTATTCATGATTTCGATAGGAGATAGAGTTGTTGTTGCAGTCGGCTGTCTATTACTTTGTTTTCTCTTTGGGCTGGTAGAGGTCCTGTTTGCATTCTGTTTTGTTACTGTGTCGATTACCGGAGTTGTAGAAGATGGTGCATTCGTTGTAGTTCTTTTTGAATTCTTAGGTCGTGGAGTATTTCGGGAATTTGATTTCGAGGTTGTCGACCGAGGTGAAGCTACTGTCGTAGATGTTGCAGATACTTGTGGTTTTACAGTAGCTTTAGTTGCCTTTGAAGTAACTCTCTTAGTTACGGAAGATGGTTCCACATTCTTTAAGAACACGCTGATTAACAGGACACTCCAAAGGAAAACTTTTAATCTCAACCTAAAAATAAAACAAAAAATCAAATTATTGAAAAAACTAATTAATTACAAAAAGTAACTATTCATGATTATTAATTGTTTCAACTTTACTCTTTAAGTGAAATAAATACGGAAATTATTTTATGAATGATTTACAACATACATAGTTAAATGATTCATTGACATACATAAGGCTAGCGTTTGAATTAAACCTTATAAAAGACTTTTTATAGAATTCGATATCTGACGCATCAAAAACAATAACACGAGCCTAATAGATGAATTGTTTTTATTTAATTAAATTGACTATACAAATGAGCCTAATTTAAGTATTACCAGATAACTCCTTCGAAAGAAGAAATGTATTATTGCCTTTAGACTATTATAATTTTATTCTACTTATTTGAAGTTTGATTCAATAGATAATCATGTATTGTTAAAGAATTTTAGCATTTTCTGATGAAAACGATTCTCAGTAATTCTATATACTAGATAGATATTCCCTCCATGTATCTAAAATACCTGGGCACAATTTGTATTGTTCTTTAGAAATTACGGATGAAACAAAAATGCAATATTTCATATAAGGTTAAATTTCACTTAATGCAGATATTGGTCCAAGATCATAAGAACGCAACTGCTTTCTAATTGCAAACACAAGAATGTACAAGTGAACTCGATGACCAGGGAATCTATAATTTGAATTCTAAAATTTATATCTTAATAGGCAATAAGTACATCCTTTTCTCAAAATGCTGCTTATTATTCAAATTCAGATAATAATTTCGTTTAAGATACTGTTAACAATTTGTCTGTATGAAAAAGCTTCAAATTTCATCTTTATGACATCCCTAAAACTGGCAATGGGAAAGCATAAGCATGCCAAAGAATTCAATTTTGTGTAAGTATTTTGGTATTAAATTTAAATAATATTGATACAAGAAAAATATTAAAACAATAAACAGATTAAAATAGAGGCTTCAATGATGATTACGTCGCTTCATTTAAGGCTAAAACTAATCTGTGTAGAAACATTAATTAGAAATAAATAAATGAAACATTTTATAATAAAATAATATAATAGTCTTATAAACTCTTAAATAACTTTTGAGGTACTATAATTATTTATTGTAAAATAAAACCAACTAATTAGAATTTAATAAAAATTTGCAAAATCGTAAATGGGCGATGTAATCAAATTTTTATTTAACTGTAATAAATAAAATGGTCTGTGTGAAACCGTAGTGATGAACTAATCTTTACATAATAAACAAAAACCTACTCTTTAACCACTTAATTGCGGAATTTATTTTTTAAAGTCTCTCAGATCTCTCTTTTGAAAGTTAAACTTATAAACGTTAAACCCAGTAAAAATGATAGCCTGGTAAATTTCACAAAAATCGTAATAAAGCGAATAAGATGTCCTTTTTTTAGATTAAAAAAATTACACATCGATCGCGCCAAAATGAAGATTTGAATTGACATGTTTACATTTACTTTTTTACAACGCACTTAATTGGTTAAGTATTTATTAGGGTAAATAAATCTTTATGTAATAATGAAAAAAGAAAGCAATTTTTATCTTTTGTCAGACTTATAGCAGTTAAAACTGACTGAATTGTTTGATTTCTATTTCTGCCTTAGTCAAAACGTGTTTCGCTCTGCTGCATTTGCTTTTTCTTAATGATAATTCGCCAAATAATGTTCTCAAATGGACCGAGACCTAAGTTCGCTTTCGTCACAGTTCAGGTACCGGCAAAAAAAGAATCAAACACGTGTTCTAAGTTCTACGCAAAAGGAATTATTTCGCTTGATTGAAGGGGCAAAAGAAAGTGTTTCGAAGTCCAGAAATAATCATTATATATTTAAGATTTCTCTTAGAGGCAGTTCTAGGGCATCTTTGTAATACCTTTCAGGTCGCATTTTTTTTCTAAAAAATTATATAGTCTAAAATATATATATAAGACTTCTAAGATAAAAGAAAAATTAGTAAACCCCGATGTTATGAAATTTAAGCCAAAATAGCGAGTGTATTATACTTTCAAAATTTATTTAGCCCTTATCATTGGAAAACGTATAACTATATTCGCAGCTAAGCAGGTGAACCTTTAAAGCAATATCTTAACATCAATTCGCCAAATATCGATGTTTTCAATATGCTATGAAAAAGAACTGTTTATTAATTTGAATTATTAACGTTGCAGTTTGATGCCATATCATAAGTAGACTAAACAAAAAACATTCATGTCGGTTAGATAAGCAGTGGAATATCATTTAGCCCTTTGAATTATAATGAGAAAATTATGGGATTAGCTGCCTCTTTAGAGGACAAATATTTATAAAGTAAAAATTATTCATTTATATAAAAAAGAAGAGATTATAATTCAGATAATGCGATCATATAAAAATTTCAGGAAATTCTCAGGGAGATTCTAAATAGTCAGTATACGTCTTTGAAGAAAACAAACAATTTGATATTAATATGAAAAAAAAAGAATATTTCTTTTGTTCTAACAATAAGCAAGCACTTCCAAAATAATGCAAGTTAGGGAGATTTGTTTTCTATAAAATATGCAACATTCAATTAGTTCACATTTTAAATTATCTTCATTTTTTTAATTAATTTCTATGGATACTGTATACGACAGATTTTCTATGGCATTCAGTATCTCTCAAGTAAAACGCTTGCCTATCCTTCAATCATCTTGAATAGTAAATTTCAATGGTTTTTAATCAGTAGATGTACCTTATGTTGAATTTCATCAACATTCTAAAAAGAATTCATTGTAGTTCACTTAAATGCCTAAATGAATTTAAGTGTTGACCAGAATTTTCTCTGGTAAATTTTAATTCAATTATATATGTTCCAAACAAAATGCAGGATTCTTTACATGACATGACCCATAGTTATCAAATACAAACGCAATAACTTGCTGGTCATGACAATTTGCATTTTTATATTATTGACAGAATAAAAAAAATTATTAATATTTTTATTACCTTGGCATTTTTTTTATTTTCTTGACAGTTGCCATTTGCCCTGCTACTTGTCACTTCAAAATTCAAATTAACTAAATTATTTAACATATCAAAGATTCTGTAAATCGCTTTGTACTTATATATAGTGCTATAATCACATAATATAGTGCTTCGCTTTGTACTTAAATATCGTGCTAGAATCGCAGTCATGTGATTCTAGCACTATATTTAATAGGTTAGGGCAAAGTGAAAAAAATTGCTGGAATTATCTTTTAAAAATTAGATGCCGCTGAGAAAAATGTGCTTTTTTTTTTTTTTTTTTTTTCAAAATGCTCCTAATTATTCTTAAATCTAATAAAAATTTTAGGCAAGTTACTTAAAAATTTTATACTGTTTAATTTCGATTCTATTGGAATTCTTGTTGAAAAAGACAACAGGTTTTAATGCTTTTAGTGTATTATTCTTCCATTCTGCTATACTTTAATTTAATAAGCACCATATTTTGTTTTGTATTTTTTCCACTAAGTAAAGTCCGCAGATATTTTCGATGGCATTTCACAGGAAATGCATCGTATATAAAATTCAAGCAAAAATATTTATCAATATTTACAATAATAAATAATATTTCAATAAAGCAAAAATTTTAACTTCTAATCATTTTTACTTTTTTTCGCATACTTTCAAATAGTGATGTTATTTTGGAAGGAGGGGGGGATAATCTAAAACATTGAGAAGAAATAGCAGGAATTATCTGCTTTTCTTGAAATAAGAAAATAGCAGTGGAAAACTTTGAATAATTTTGAAATAAATCTTTTCAAACTTCCCATTTTTTTCTAATTATAATGGAAATACAGGGCTTTTAAAAAACTAATCTTCATTTCAATGAAATAAATCTTCCTTATTAAATATAAAATGTAGAACATAAAAATACCTAATATTTGACGCATACATATGTTTTCACAAATCACAGAAACTGCATAGCTAAAATATTTACCATTATGATTTTAATTGCTACAGAAATATTTAAACGCATTAAGCTGTTTAAAAAGAAAACATTTGATAAATATTTTGCTTTTCATCAGTGTATTCCTTTCGACGCCTTCCAGTTTATTTACTTAACCTAATCATGCAAATTAAAGGAAAAATCATGTATACTTTAAGTTTAACCAGATTAATAATATTTACAACAAATTAATATACAAGTATGATTTTTATTATTCTATTCCGAGATAGTTAGGATTCTTCAAGTTTCTTGTAATTTAAATATGTCTGAAATAAACTTTCGTGATTTGGGGGGGGGGGGGACGAAATTGGAAGGAGATTTATTTTAAGCATTGCAGAAAGAGCTTTTTTTTTTAATAATGCTTTTAGTAACATTTTGGAAGCATGCGAGTAAAGACATTTTAATAATTATTTGCAGGTTAATGCAAAACTTGAGTGGTAAATTGTAAAACTAAGCACCAGAAATTACATTTTAAGGATGTGAGCAGCGAAATATTAAAGGATCAATAATTATTTAAATAAATAATATTATTATTTATATAATTGAGAGTTATTTTGGTAAATCATATATTTTACATTAATTCAGAGTAAAAACATTTCAGGGGCAAAAATGAATTTTATTAAAAAAAAGGATTTTAAGTTTGAACTTGATTACATATTTCATCGCCGCTAAACTTTAATTGTTCCATAATTAAACTACGATTTTTTTTAATGAAAGGCAGATTCTTGACTAAGAAAAAGAATCTGATAAAAAAAAAAAGTCAAAAAAAGTTTTTCAAACATATTTCCAGAAACTATTTTTACAGTTGCTAATTTTTTATAGGTATGCTTACATTTATTTCCATGAATTTATTGAGAAAGGCATTCTTACATGCTGAAATACATTCGAAGCCATTCGTTTAATTCTTTATACATGCAGACGCGCAAAGCATTGAAACGAAGAATTTGAACTCTAGATATGCGAAAAAATTTAGTTGGATCTTTATTGAATTTTAATACATTGCTTAGTTATCGGTGGATTTACAGACATAAAGGTCAAATATAGAAGTGCCCTTTCCGGTTACCGATGATGGTAGAAAAATTCTAAAATAATACGCTATGTAGGTTAATGTAACTATCTAATAATCAGACTGGAACAAACCTGCACTGAAAAGCATCCAGCATTTCATTTAAATCTTAATTTTTATTTCAGAGTACCAAAATACAACAATTTTAAGTTAGAATAACTATCTATCTTAAGAATACACATGAAAAGAACTCTAAAGTATTTCATTTTTGCATTCACTCAATTTCTATCGGTTGAAATAATTTACAAAGATAACTACTTTGATTTTTAAAAAATATTAAAGTATTAATTACACCATAATGAATTAACCTACTTTATTTTAAAAACTCACTTTTATACTTTCTTTCAATCGTTTGATCGCTTATGGCAGGTGTGCATTTCAGCTGCAGATCCTTTTATCGAAAGGCTTTGAAGAAACAGGAAATGGAAAATATATTCAGATGCTCAGTTCCATTTTTATTAGGATTTGTATAATTCGAAAACTTTTATAACAATGATTAAGACTCTTTTAAAACCTATTTTTTTAACGTGTTATTTTTTTCCAAAATATTAAATAATGCTACTGAAACTTCGACTAACATTTGTGAAGTCCGTAAAGATGTTACTTTAGATGAATAAATCATCCAATAAAAATTTGTAAAATTTGAAATAACCTTCTGTACAAGAAGATCGCTCAAAATGGAAACGTTAACACAATGGTAAAAATTAAACATTTAACACACGACTGACTGGAGTACAGTTACTATAAAACAATCATTGAAAACTCAAACTGAAAGTATGATTTGTTTTTAAAATACATTTTAAGCATCTCAACCTACACATTATTAATCAACACATGAACAGATTTTCAAACTTACAAATTATCAAACAAATATTTAAAATATTTTTGTAATAACTTCATTTATAAAGGATAGAAGGTTTTGTCAACATGCATTTATTATACAAACTTCATCCAAATTAAATTATTCTTTCCTATTTTATTCATGTTGAATCCTCTCTGAAAAGTTTTTATCATAAGTTTATTTTATTGGTTCCAAACATTTTAAATTATTTTAACACATATTTTTTTAAATATACAAAAATTTATCTCCGGTGTAGAAAGTTGCTTGAGTTGAATTTCAAAATTATGAGTCTTTCGGGTTTACATTTGCAACATTTTAAAAGGAAAGTAGAAATAAATGAGCGGATATCATCACAATCTACTCATTTTTCCTGTATACTTATATCATATTTCGAAGTCGGAATATTGTTGAAGTTTGTTGAAGATGTGCTTCATGAGACTTTTTTTAAAAACAAAATTATTTAAGGATAAAAATAATTTAGTTTTTAAAAACTATCGTGTCACAGGTCACTTAATAAAGATCTAGAAAAAAAAATATATGTTTATACTTCTCCAGGTTATTGAAGCACTTGTTTCCATGCCATTTACTGTCAAATGATATGATATGCATTATTAGTAAAATCATATGATAAAATGAAGTTAATCACATATGTACTGCTAAATATAATCTTAAAGCAACGTTTTATTCCTGTAATAAAAAGTTTCTTAATAAATACGCTGCAATATTACATTGAAATACTCCTATTATAAAACATATAACGGCAATTAATGTCTACAAAATCATTCAAGGATGACGATGTTAATCTCCGTATATGACATGTATCTTGGTTCAAAGGATTTACATAAATTCCTGTCTATTATCGTGTAGCTACACAAGTGGATAATCAGCTTATAAAGCATCAATAAAAAATTGCAAATCATTATTTTTTGTATTGATTTATTTAAAACTATTCACTTTACCTTCTTTTATTAAATTAAACATAATAGGATAAACATAATATGCAAGGAAATGGAAGACAATTTCGATATTCGTCTAGTTTGAATTTTGCTGAATATTTATCAGTCTTTTCTTATATTTGAAATATATAGAAGCCTTTGTTTCCTAAATTTCAGAAATTCGTGTTTTAAACTTTTTTTTCTCGGTTAGGGCATGTGGGAGCTCTTTTTCAAGCGAGACATTAAGACCCTGACAAGCCATGCCTTAGACGTGACGCACTGTGATTAAAATCTCTAATTCAAATCTCGGATTCAAATCTCTAGACAAATTTTTTTTAAATAGAACCGCTCATCTTAAAAACCCCTTAGACGGAGTTTTCGGATAAAGAACCAGAAATTTTGATCATTTTTTTAATCCAATAAATCGTCAGGATATTTCACGAATGACTGTTTTCTTTGATCTCGTTCATGTCTTATGATCAGTTGTTAAGAAGATCAAGAGTTTTCTAAAAAAGGACTAACTGTTTTCAAATAAAATAGTATCTAAACTTTGACTATTATTAACATTCTTCTGACTAGAGATAAATGACAGATGTCAAGAATACTGGTAAGTGTACTCTTTCATTGAGTTTCAAATATCACCGATAGATGGCACACCTATATCAGTATCTGTCTATTCTTGAAACACAGTAGGAATCGGTAGCGTTGTGACCGGGAGTTAAATTGCTATAACACCACTATTCACAGACATCGGTACGGAGTCAAAACCTTAGAACGGTGCCGCTTTTTAAAGCGAAATCTAACAAAAACTTGAAATAAAATTTCATGACCTGAGCGCTTTTACATTTACATTTACTAGGCCATTCTGGAAGTCGGTATTTTTACCCCGACAGAATTCTAGTTTCTCGGAATTTGGCTGTAGTTTAAAAAGCCCAAAGCCAAAAGAAATAACTCCCGAATAGAATGTATTCAAAATACAGATTTATTTAATATCTGTAGCGATATAATTTAAATATATGATTCTGTAAACTAGTTGTAATACTATGTGATATGACACCGATAACACATTTTATTATTAATTGTCATTTTTTTGAAAGCAACTTCATCACTATTATAGTGTTACTTTTCTCACCTGAATAATTTATCATTGAAAACGATACCATTTGCAATGCTATTTTTTACTTTCAGTTTCCGAATTCAAGGGAAACAAAAACCTTCAGATGCAAAAATTATTATGAATATTTTCTTGAAAGTATTTTTTAGAACTTCATTCACTGGAAGTATGAAAATAATATCGCTTTAACACATATTTTAAACAAAAACTATTTAATTAGAATGCTCAAATGTAGTTGCTTTTTTGTGCAAATTGGATATTTTTGAAATGGATAAAGATTTTATTAAAAAATTGAAACATAAACTCACTTTGATTTTTTTCTACATTTCAAAGTCTGCAACAATATAATCACATTATATTCTCAAAATGGAATTTCTGTGGTGAAACAATTTATCAACCATATTATGCTTTCTTTTTTTATAGACTGCCATGTTGCATTATGAACATCTTTTACGATTCTCACCTCAGCCAAAAAATAAATAAATAAAAAATTACTCAAAAATTCTTTTCTTGGTCATTACTTTTACTTCCCAGATTATATTGAAACATTTATTTATTTATATAATTCCCAAATGCTTTTATCTGAAATCTTTTTGGGTTTTGGTCCAAAGTTTTAATAAATTGTCCTGCATAACCTATGATTTCAAAAATATGCATTATCTTTAACTTCAGATTGTAATAATAAATGCATATCTTTGACTTCAAAAATATGCATTTTTTTTTTTATAGTCTGATGCAATAATAGCGGATTAATTTCGATGTTCTTTCAAAAGTGAAAGAAATTGTCGTCAGCAATGTAAAGGAACATTTTTTTTTTTAATGTAAACCATAAAGTTATGTTGATAAAATAATACAATGAAGAAAAACATTAAGTTTAAATCAAAATGAATTATTAAAATGGCTGTTGTTTAAAAGAAACTCACAAATTTTAATTTGTAGCTTATGTAATGTTTACCTATTTAAAATATAAATTGTTTTTCGTTTTTACTATTTCGTTAACTTATTCATTAATACGAGCATCAGAGTCGTATCTCAGTATATTTTTTTAATACGCGAACTAAAAAGAATTTAAGGATCCTTAATAATATTTAATACATATTTTTTTTAAAATAACAATGCATACTAGACATAATAATCCTTGTAAAGTCTGATTTATTTTTCTCTTATTTTACTAACGGAGGGCGAGCCCATTCGTCAGCAAAATTTCGCTCAAGGTTGAGCCGTAGATCAAAAGAGATTGTTAGGGGAAACATTTACAGCGAAAATGACTTTGATTAAAAAAAAAAAAAAAAAAGAGCAGGTGTGTCGAAAGGTAACTGAATCGTGTCACGCTGGAGTTAGTTCAATGTCCCTCAGGAAGTCGGTGAAGAAGCGTGATTTGAAAGACGTTTCCTATCTGTATTATTTGATTCGCAAAAATTTATTCTTTTCTTTGTATTTAAACTTCCTATGAGTTTATTTCAAATTTTAATACTCCTCCTTAGTTGTGCTAAAACGAAATTAAGACTGATGGAGAAACTCTGAAAATAAAGGCCCGATAATTTACAAGATTAAAATTTTATTTTTTATTGAAAGAATTTTTTAAATAGTCGAATCAATGAGTAAAGGTTGCTTGTAGCTTTTAAAAATTACGGTAACCTATTCAAAAGCATGTATTCAGACAGCAAAAATAAATACTAAATATTGTAAACTTAATTCATACATCAATTTAAAAAGAATAATGGGATATATAATATTTTAGATTTAGAGTATCTAAAAGCAATCATGGATATAAAAAATGCAAACATTTTATAATGAGTTTTATCACAAAATCGCTAAAATTATTTTATTTATTTATTTTTGATAATAAAATTTTAAGAATTACCTTAATTTGTCACATAGTGTGTGTGTGAGTGTGTTCGTATTTTTTGCACATTCAAAAATGGAAAATACTTTTTAATAATTATTTATCTTTCAGAAGGCATATCTTTCATAACAAGTAACAAAAAAAAATCCGTGAACATTTTGTAATTTCTTAATGGAAATATTTTTCATGTTCCTTTTTAATAGCGTTTAAAGAATGTAAAGAAATAATATTTTGTAAGAAAACATCAGTATGCGTAGTACAAAAAATTTATTTAAAAAAATGCATGTTACACTGTAACACTTATTTTAAAGTACTTATTTAAATCACCTTAAATTTTTATTTCTTGGTAAGAAACTTTTTTCATAATGTTCTATTTAATTAAATTTACAAGGAAATTATTTGCGATTTAACTATAAAATGATCTTAACTATAAAATGTTTTTCATAATGTTCTATTTAATTAAATTTACTAGGAAATTATTTGCGATTTAACTATAAAATAACTATATATATTTATGTGCTAAACCAAGTCATTTACTTCGTTAAGTTCATTGAGTTAGTTTGCATTGCGCAACCTCGCTTTCTCTGCCAAACCTACACATGCACACACCGCCATGAAAGTTCATATTTTGGAGCTGGCTTTACCTCTGTTACCTCAACGACCTTATCTTTACAAGTATGAAAAAAAGAAAAAAAATCCTGAACATTCATCCTTGACCTTTGTGGAAGTTTCTCCCCGTGGAGAACCTCTCAGCAGTATATCTTCCGCTTTTGATCTTAAATTACATAATTCCATCAGTTAAATTGCATTTTTTCCTTCTTCCTCGTGAACTTCTTGTCTGTCCGCCACTTTTAAATTATGTTTCCAGGAGAGTTCTATAGTTCCAAAATGTATCAAAGCCCTCTTATTTCCTTCCATCATTTTGTAACATTCTCATCAACTTTAAAAATATCCAAGCAATATATGCAGCATCTTTCAAGTCAGTTACTTCAGTCACGTGGAGCAAATGTACTAATTAAAGAATACTTTTATGCTCAAGGATGGTAAAACGTAAATAACTAATGCTAAATAAACGATTCTAGATCATTTCTCTGATCACTAGATGACAGATTATCTCTGAAAAAGAATCTTTGATTATTGATCAAAATACTTTTAATTCAGATCTACAATACATCGCAAATTATACTTGAGATCAATAAGCATTAAAACAGTTGTCATATTTTTGTAGGAGTTTAAACTTAAAAAAAAAAGGTTTGGTTTAAATTCTTCTATTAGTGAAGATCGTTCAATTATCACAATTTATTACAAACATTCTATTATTCAATTATCACAGTTTATTACAAGCATTCTACTATTCGGCTATGATATACAATTACTTACAATTCAATTAAACTATTTTAATATAAATTAAACGAAAACGTCCTATATTCTTTACAATGATATCTTGTATCTCGTTTTTAGTCGACTATTGATAACCACAGACGGTAAAGAGCTCTTTCATTTACAATCAATTAAAGCATCTGTCTGATGTATTAATTGAATACATAATTGCAAAGGCTTGATGACATGGATTAATTACTCTTAAAGAAATTTGCTTATTTATTGATTTTAACGTGATAATATCGACATCAACAGAGTAAAGAACGAACGATTTGAGTAACGAAAACTAAACTTGGATTAATATACTAAGACTTCAAAAAGCATTTAATTGTTTTGAAAAGCAGACGACATCAAGTTCGAATTTTTATCGCTGAAAATTCATTTGATAAAGCTTTCAAACACACACATAAAAGATACGCATTATTCCTATGTAATATGGCTTTCTGTATGTGTTAATAAATGTAATAAGTTGTTCTGCTTGCATATCGTGACATTTTCTTTACGATTGCCTGCGACTAAGTAATTAAAACAATCCAAACAAATGGTTCAAACTATCAAAGCAAATTTATATATATCCTTTTCTTCTAAGCACTTTGATTTTTGAAAATGAAATGAGCGTGCAAGCCCCCGCGTGAAAATAAACAATTCCACTGGAACTGAAAAGCATCATTGTGATATATTCCTTCAAGAAGAAGGAGTTGAGATGTGTTAGGATTTTAGGCTGATACAGAAAATAAAGCTTTATTATTTTCTGTATCAGCTTATTTATTAAGAAATAGTTCCCGATAATATTTGCCATTCTAAAGATAGTTCCCAGTTATGTTTGCTTATTTTATAAGAGATAGTTCCCAGTAATATTTGATATGCTAAGATTTAATTCACAAAGAATTCCTCATTGGATTTCTGTTAATCAAAATTCGGTAAGAATATCATCAAATAAAAATAAGCTCATTTATATAAATAAATGCTATAATATTATACAAGTTAGTGGTAAGCAAGAATCTTAATGATGATATTTTTTAGAATAGGAGAGTTTCAGGTTTTGAAAAGTCGAAGAATCGCAAGCAAGAAAAATAATATTATCTAATAAAGGATTAATATAATGAAATACTATCCGGTCCAAACTTTTTGATAAAATATAAAAAAAAATCTCTAAATTCCTTTGAAACGTGTTGAAGTTAAAATGCATTTTGTTCTCTTCTAAGGTATTACCTAATAAAAGTAACCGAAATTAAATTTAAATAAATCTCATCAGAAATTCACATTAGATAAAAGTATGCCAAACTGGAATTTAAAGATTTTATTAATCCTCTTATGAGAGTAGTAGGATTAGTGATAAGTGCAATAGCAGTCGATAATTTTAAGCAATCCACTAGTTATAAATAAATTGTGTAAAATCAAAAATTAAGGAGAAGAATAGTATTTATTAAAGTCATTCTAAACTATATAAATAAAAATGGACGTTTATCTGTATGTCTTTTATGCTCTGCCGTTCCGCTTATCCAATTCCGATAAAACTTTGACATCATATTACTTGCACTTGCGTGAAGGTTATAGGAATAATACAGTAATCTAAGGTTTAAAAAAATTTCAGATCTATTTACCACGTTTATTAACCATGGATTAGTCACCAAATAACAAGCCAAGGAGACAAACAGTATCAGTATTAATTCTAAATTCAAGCTAGACGTTAATATTTCGGAGTTATTGTATGTAAATGCAATGTAAGTCTTTCTCAGGTTATAGTTTTATTAGAGAGTGTGCGAGAATGTTTTAGGGGAACCATCCCTATTAATTTGAAATTTTAACTAAATATTTATTTCTAAAAAATTTTGCATTCTTCGCAGTAACTTCCGAAAATATTATAGAACAAATAATTTTGCTTCATCTTAGTTTTCAAAAATTATATTTGCAACTATATTAATGACTTTATGGTAAGAATATATTTTCTATGTTGAATCAATTTTAAAAGAAAATAATTTTATCACATTTTCTAACATTTAACTTGAGAAATCTGAACGAATATTAAATGAATCACGTGATACAATAAATAGTTTCTTTCATTACCATTCTGAAAGAACACCAAGCTTTACAATTCTAAAAGGATGCACAAATCTAATATATAAAAATGAATATTTGTAGAATAAAATAGTAAAAATAGAATAAATACTATTTATGATTCTCCTTCATATATCCTTCAATTTCAATTAATGTATTCATTGCCCACATGAAAATAAATATCATTCTTCCTATCATTTATAATTAAACAAGATAACTATTTCAAATTCCAAAAGTTTCCAAGATTATTTCTTCTGGGGGCAGCAACGCTCCGGGTCCCGGCCAATAATTAATATGTGCAACATTTAACGACATAACCTTAAAAATACAAGATCAAATTATTATTTACATCAAATAAAATTGTAATACTTGAAAGTGTGCATTTTAGAATTGTCTGTAAAGACATTTATTTTTGTCAAATACCAGCTGGTACCCGACGCGTTCTACGGCCAAAAAAATATATTAAGTGCAATCAATGAATAATTTGGCATTTTTTTATGGAAATGGGATGAAGGGTAAGATAGTATATAAAATAAGAAGAACAAACAAATATTCATTTATATATATTAGATTTGTGTATTTTTTTAGAATTGTAAAACTTGGTGATCTTTCAGAATGGTAATGAAAGAAAGTTTTTATTGTATCTTGTGATTCGATATTTGTTCAGAATTCTCAAATTTAATTTTAGAAAATGTGATTAAAATACTTTCTTTTAAAATTGATTAAACATAGGAAATATATTTATATCATAAAATCGTCAATATAGTTTTGAAACGATAATTTTTGAAAATTAATTTGGTGCAAAATTCTTTGTACTACAATATTTTTGGTGGTTACTGCGACAAACATCAACATTTAATTAAAATTTAAAACTCCCAAGGTTGGTCTGCACAAAACTTTCTCGCATAATCTGTAATAAAGTTGTTTCATCCGAGAATGACTTACATGACATTTGCGTACTATAGCTACAAAATATTGACCTTTAACTTGAATTTAGCATTTCTACAGGATCTAGTGTCTCCTTGGCGAGTTATTTGGAGATTAATCCTTGGTAAATAAATGCGGTTGATATTGGAAAATTTTTAAAATTTAGAAATTTTTTAAATAACCATCCCGTATGTGTAAACAATAAGCTGGCCAAGTTTCATCGCAATCGGATGAACGGTTTAGGAAGGCATAAGAGACATGCAGACAAATATTCATTTTTATTTATATAGATAATTGATATAATTATTGTCAATGCAATGAAATAAAGATAGAAGAAGAAAGTGTATAAAAAAGTTTCAGTAGTTTTATACAAGCCATTTAGTTATTAAAAAAAAACTAATTTTCATTCGGCATAACTTCTGAAAAATTTGGATGATTGTAATACCTATTAATAATCCTTAGCAAATAGTTTTGAAAACTATTTGATAATTTTATTTATCAAATTTGTATCTGTAATTTAAAAAAATTGTATTGTCGTTTATCATCTTGAGAGAATAAAATAAGTAAAAAAAATAAAACTGAAGAAGAGAAATCCTAAACTTTTAAATGTAAATGCGAATTCGGGTAATTTTCTTAGCAATCATGCGCAAATTAAAACGAATCAGAACAAATTAATAAAACCAGAAATTATTCTTATAAGTGTTTCTTTCTGAGTAACCAATTTATTCAATGTTTGAATAAATAATGGAATGAATTTTAGCCATTCTGATGATATTTTTTATTAAAGAAAGGAATTGAATAGTTGCATTGTGAATTTCTAAGACCTTATTCATATTTTAGGATGTTTCAAAATCAAGAGAAAACAAACTACAGTTTAGAAGATCACCTACTTTTCAGGAAACACGTAACACCTGCTCTTCTCAATAAAGCTCCAAACCGATAGTTACTAAAACCCATCTTGTTTGTAATCCATGATTCATCATCAGTTTGACTCACGTGATTTGTTGGTTGTGTCGATAAATACTCGAATTAAAATGGTAAGGAAGCATTAAAAGGGGGAAAAAATCTGTGTATGGTTGAAAGAACACTCTTTTGCATGTGGTGAACCGTAACCAAGATCAGTTTATTAGGAGAAAGGATAAATGAATAGCCGGATAACTGAAGAACTCAGATTCAAAAGAATTAGTCTAAGGTCACTCTCGAAAGGGATTCTGCAAAACGAATAAAATGATAATCATGTGGAGAATTCAAATCCTGATGGAGAATATCTTGAATTATTATTTAGGAATACAGGCATTGCTCGTTTCTGAATTTGAGATTATAAAATAAGGATAAGCAAATTTAGAAAATAAAGGATAAAAGAATATTTTCATATATAGCTAAAGCATTTGTTTGAAAACTCTATTTCTTAGGTGAAAGTATTCTATATTTTACGCTATTTGTTTCAATTAATAAAGATTAATTAGATTTCATTTTGAATAGCATTGAATAGCATTTACATTAGTTTACAAAAAATTATTATCAAAAAACTATTTTTGGGGTCAAAAAGATTTGAAAAAACGTGCAGTAACCATGAAATTATTTTGGAACACTGAAAAATAATTGTCATGATAAAGACAGTCGAATAGCTTAGTTTCATCCCTTAACTTCTTTAATTTTTTTACTTTTGCTTTCCTTCATCATACTTTAATTAAATTAAGAAATGTTTAAATAAAAAAATATACAGACAGCTGAAAATTTTCAATACAAAACTGTGTTCAGTTTTTAAAAAAGCCTGAAAAATGTCTTAAACCAAAATGAAAGAAAACTTCTTTTAATAATATTGAATATGGTTGCTTCCGACTGTGCTGTTTAAAAATAATTTACTTCAACTTCTCATCTAATTATCTAAAAACCTAATTTTGGATAAGAAAAGAGAATGAAAATTCACAGTATAAATTAGACAACCCGAAAAGATAAGTTTCGGCACGCAACTAAAAACTGGAATACGTAGACGTGGAAGATGCATTTTCATAATAATAAAAATGTAATCCATCCTAACTTCTCATTTACCTATGCTCTTTATGTTATCATGTATATTGATTTTACGTGACATGCAATCTTTAAGAGTCGGACACTTATCTCAAATAGCCTGGAATGCTAAAAGCCACTTATGCAAACGATGTTCCGAAGCATTAAACTCATTCATAATAGATCTAAGCAGCATAATGATTAATCAATTTTTTTCTGCTGTTATAGCAATCAGAAAAAAGATTTATGGAAGATCCAAGGAAAAGACGAGTGTCCATATTTTCATGATCATAATGTTTCAAACCCATCTATTAACTTGATGGATGTGGTTTTGAAATATCTACTTGAAACTGAGAATAATAATAAAATTACATTAGAATTATATGTTTCAAGTATTGAACAACTAGGCAAAATCAGTGACTAAAAACTTTGTGTTTCATTTCCTGTAAAATTTATAATTCAGTCTACTAATATTTTTATCAAACAAAAATGCACCCCTGCCTTATTTTCTTAATTTGGCCTTCTTTGTACAGCTGACAAAATCATTTTAAAAATATATATAACAAATATATAGCAATAATTCTTATGCGTGATTATTTATCCTTTAATTAAATTCCAAAAAAATCGGTTGTGAGAGTAGAAATGTATCAGTTATAAGTAATTTACGATATTTCCATATGGCCATAAACAGTTCAAAATTTCAGATGGTCGTATGACAGAATAATATATGAAATCAGCAGGGGTGTTCAATCCTGAAATTTTATTTGCGCATACTCGCCAGTTATGGTCTTATTCCGTCCCCCACTTAAAATTATGGACCTTGGATAATATTGCAAATACTTTGCATAGCAACAGCGAAGAGTGCTAACGAAATGCAGATCTTTGACGTGAATCTAACATTTTTACTGGATATATGGTGTGAATATGTATTATGAACGCCTTTTGCCAATCAATAAAACAAAAATATAACAAGTGCTGTTTTAGTCACAAAATAGCATACTGAATTTCATTGATTTAAGTTATTCTGTTTATTAATTTTGTCTTTACATGTACGCGAATGTACATACCGACAGGCGATCAATTATTTAACATATAGGGTTTAAAATATGATAAGAATCTACATTTTAGATTCTAAACCTATGTTTCAAATTTTATAAATCGTACTTTTTACATTTTGGAGCTATCAAGTTCACTTGAAACAGAACAAAAATGCTTCCTGCCAATGGATTTCGTTCAAAATTTGATGAGAAAATCTACAAATTCGGTATTAAATCGATACACCAAATTCCAACCTCTAAACCCTCATAGTTTTTGAATTATCGTCTTCACAGACAGACAGATAGGCATACACCATGCCAAAAATAAGTTTTTCGGATTCATTTAGGTCAGAAAAGCAGATGTTCGTCAAAACTTTGAGTTCTAATTTTTGATGATTACAATACTTCATCTTCGTATATGAGAAAGTAAAAACTGCTGAATAACAAAGTAATAATAGCACAATGCAATTGAATAACATAAGAAAGCTATGGGTTGAGCAATAATTACCACTTCAAATTTTTTAAATTTTAAACGGAAATGTCATTTGAAAAGGGATAGAAAATTTGTTATCGTATTATCTTGATAATAATCAAATTTGAATTAATATGGCAATTCTTTTAATTAAATTAATAGCTTAACAGCAAAATAGTTAACAACTAAATAGCAATGTACGTAGTTCAGTAAAAAATAAAATAACAAACATTTCATTGAATGCAGTTTAAATTTTGTTATTTAGAATTATCGAGCAAGTTAAAATTCATCAATGAAAGCGACAAATATTATTCCGATATAAATTTTCTATAGCGAAATTCGTTCACATAAAAGGGGTTCTTCCGTATCAAATGGAGACGAAAAGGAATTCTGACGGATGTATTGCATTTAATTCTTCTTTATATAAAAAATTTTATAACAATAATTTACTGAAAAAAAGAATGAAGCTGTAAATAATAAAATTCTAGAATATGTATTACATTTAAGTCGTTCTTAACTTAAACATATTTCTTTTTTACAAAGTTAAAGACTTCTAATTTTGTTATTCTAGCAAAAAAGAAAGAAAAAACTGTTTATCTTCTCATGTAGGATAAAATAGTAACGAAATATCAATTCATTTCTTTTTACTGGATAGCAAAATGATCAAAAATGAATATCGATTTTAAATGTGGTATATTCAAGTTTATATACGTTATGTCAGTTTCTTATCTAAATATATCGTATCTTTATCTTAAATTTTATACTTCATTTTGATTGAAGCGATCTAATCCAAAAGTATTTATTGTATTTAAATTCTTTCTTAGAAAACAAATTTCTTCCTAAGCTACAACAATTAATTGATTTATATTTCCCAAAATATGGTGAATGAGTTTAATTCTGCAAAATTGAGCATAAAATCATCATCAATCACTCTTTTTATCAGAAAAACTAAAAATTTTCCTGATGAATCGGTTGACAACAAAATTAAATGAAATTTTAAAATTTTTATTACTAATAGGATTATTTCTATATAGCAACTTTTGTCTTGAAATGTAAAAATTCCAATTTGATAACAAAAATGAAAATTGCTTCTGTTAAACAAATTTCGTTTTAAAATATAAATAAATATATATATAAATAAACCTACAATTTTGCCATAAAAATATTTAAAAAAATGAAATAATATCAAAACTTGTGAAATGATTCTGCTTGAGATAAAAATCTTGAATATTATTCATTATTTACCTTTTCATGTCGGGCGTTTTAATTCTGAATCAGTTGACTTCCTGAACACTGCGCTGCTTTCCAGCCGATGATAAGTTCCAATACTGTTCCTGGTATCCGAATCGGCAAGCGATGATGCTTGCCCAACAGTCTTTCCCGCCGTTCTGCTCAAACAGGCAGCCCGCTTCAGGTGCACGATCCGACGGCCCCGCAGGCTTTGACCGAGTTGAGGATCTCAAGTTCGAGCAGCTTAAGCCGGATGCTTTAGAGAAATAAACAAGAAGCCAACTCTTTCCTAGGCCAATGTCAAGAGTAAGGTCACTGGCGACAATCCCGTGGATCGAGTGAACGGCGTTTCCTCCAATTAAACTCGAATCGCTAACGGAATATATAAGTAGACTTCGCTGACACATTTTTAAATCAGAGTAGAGAGGAAAAAAAACCGGGCAATGGATATTGGGAAGGCAAAGATCAAGAACACGAGGTTGGGCAAGAAACGGATCCAAAGAAAAAAATTTATACAATTGGCTCCCAAAGCTTATTAGTAATTTTGAATGAACTGATTTTTTTTAAGTTCCTTTTGGATCACTTTATTTCCCCAAAGATCGGTTATTGGTTGATTATTTATTATTGATATACGATTGGTTGATTATTTATACTGCGACATGAATTTTATAAAAGTAAAACTAATTAAAGATCTAGGAGAGAAGAAGACCTATGAATTAAAAATCGCAGCACTCTTTTTCCCCTTCCTTATGGGTCACTTTGTTTCTCCAAAGATTTTATATAATCGATTTCTTAAGAATTTATATCGTTCATTGACCTTCGAAACTTAGAAAAATTATATAACTCTTTCAATCAAAGTATTAAAATCCCCCCCCTAGTTTATTTATGGGTTGTTTTTATCTTTTAAAATACCATGCATACTAAGGTAATTGAATCAATATAAATGTCATTTTCTTTCTGGAAAGAAAGTCCTGCTTGGTAAAAGTGTTAAATATAAAAAAATTTCAAAGTCAAATACTTGGCAATCTTATATTATTATTTGTACTAAAAATGTCTTAATATTCTCTAACTTTTCCATCTCCTGCTTCTCCAGGCATTAAGAAATGATAGGGTTAGTTATTTCTGTTCTATAATAATACTCATATTTTGTATTTCAAATTGACTGGCCATTATCAGTTTTCTCACTAAAAATAAAGTAAGGAAATCTAAATTCACAATTAAAAGAGTAATATGATGATATTTGAGTTATTTTAATCAGAAACAGAATTCTTAATTATTCTTAATATTTTTTGAAACTCGCAGTTTAAATAATATAGTATTCACAATCAAAGTTTCGTAAAGAATAATGACTAATCAGTGTTCCAAATCAAATATTATTATATTTGATTTGGAACTATATTTATATTACTATTAAATATAGTTCAATTTTGTGGTGATATGAGATTATAAAATACATCCCCAATTTCCTTTATGTAATTGAAGCGGGGTGTAAGTCAATTATTTTATCTGCCAGCAGTAAGGAAATTTAATAATGTAAAAATTGTATGTATACTCAGTGAATGTTTTAAATGTTGTATGGGCTCTTAATAAAATAAAAACAATAATACACTTCTAAAACAAAAGTGTGATTAGATTCTAAAGAAAACTAAACAGCTAAAAGCTTAACCTAAAAAAAGTGATAAATAAAAAATAGTAATTGTATTAAAAGAACACTCTAATTTATTAATATTTTACAATATTATTTTCTTATCAGGTACTTAGAAGAATGTGGTTTTCAAAGAAAAAGAAACTCATTTTTAAATTCAAAAATACTGAATTTTCTGAAAAACGAGCAAGTTAAGACAAAGAAACAGCCTTTCGCAATATTACACATCCAACTGTCTTTGAACACAGTTCAAAATTATTAAGATAATCTCTCAATATTCTTGAGATCCTTCAAAGTTAGACTCTAATTTAACAAATCAAGAAATCATGTCTAGCATTAAAGTACTTACTTCAATACAAGCTTGATTGAACTCAAAACTGTGATGTCAAAAATTTAAGAAAATCATCCTTTAAGTGAACCAAGACAAATGAATTGCACAGAATGGTGAAAATATTAAACATCCGTTAGAAACAGCTAAATTTTCGGGTAAAATAATTGGTCAGTTTTAAGAAAATTGATCAAACAGTTCGGAATATCCGGAAATGTAGTTTCATCGAAAACGAGTAAGAAGAAATAAAAAGAAATACCATGGACACGTGATCCCATCCACACGTGACTAAGAAATATTACGTTAAACAGCAATGGAAAATCGCACTGTTGGACAAATTACGCTAGAAATGAAAACAGAAACATCGCACGTAGAGAAACGTGTTCACCTGTAAGCAAAATTGAGCTGAGCTTACAATAAGTTATGTATAAAACCGAAGTTATAAATGTGTCCCAAACAAACAAGACTAAATTGGGCCAAAAATATCATGTCGTGGGTCGCAGAAAAGAAAACAATTGCTTTCAGACGAAAACAAATCTGAAAAGACCTAATCGAAATGAGTACGACTGGCCCGATTTGTGAAAGGACTTGGTAGCATTTTCAGGGACAAATGTGAGATGGATTTGTTGTTATGGGCAGAGTTTTTCGATGCTGGAAAAAGTGACCTGGTTAGTGTATCCGGCCAGTTTACTTCTTTAAACAATGTAGAGCTGTTCACGAACACTTTATGCAGTTTCATCTTTTTTGTATAAATGTATACGATTGGCTTAAGACTCTTATAGAAGAAAAAAAAAATTTGCTTAGATTTAGTTGAGACCACATTTAACTAATGTTAACTTTAGTCGTGATATGATCAGAAGTTAGATAGCAATTGCTATTATGAATAAATTGGAGACAAAATCTTCCTCAAATTTTCGTCAGCAGTGAGCAAAGTATTGGAATCGTATATAAAAGCAAACGGGGAGATGTACGTAGAGCTTGTCCTTAATGTGCATGTTCTATTTCTGTTCACAAAATTACAGAAAATAACATTAATAGAAACCAATGTATTCTTTATTACGATAGATAAGAGACAGCTTTCATGTCAAACATCAGTTACGAAAAAAAAATTGTGACCAGTATTAATAAATATGAACATAAGAAAGTATGGCCCAATAGTCAATTACTGAGCCAGTAATGATAAGCATACTTAAAATTGGAAAAATTCTTTACATAACGCAAAGGACAACATTTCATATTGTTTGAGTCAATGCATATACGTCTAAAAAAATACAATATCTAAATTTTTATACACCTACCCAGCCCAATCCCATTAGTCAAATTTAAAAAAAATATTGCTTTCAAGCTAAAATTTTTAGTGAAAATAAATTACAATTCTATGAATAAAATTGACCAAATTATGACACTTTGAATTTGAATATTTTTGTCCATTTCAATTGTCTAAAATAATGAAATTCAAAGCTTAAAAACTCTGCGAATTCGGGTAGATGGGACATGAACTTTTTTTTAAAAAAATGCTAACTTATCAAGAATGACTTACTAACTATTATAATAGGATGGAGGGACTGTATAAAAGTTGAGATCTTATTTTTTTCAGAAGCTAATATATTGACTCAAATAAAATATTTTTTCCTTCGTTTAAAGACTTTTACATATATGAAGTATGTAGAAATTAGCTATTGGACCTCGATTGGAATGAAATGCTGTTTAATTACATTATGCGAAAAAAATATACAGATTAAAATGAATACACATGTGAATAATAGGATCATAACTCACTGCTAGAAGCTGCGCTTCGTATCTCATCCCCAATGATAAATGTGTTAAAAATGATGCAATAAATATTTCTTATTTTATATTATTTAAAATTGCAAATACTTCTAATTCTGGATCATCTCTAATATTTTCTAATTTCGGATTCACCTACTTCAAACTGACTCAATTCACATTGCGTGTTAACTCTTCCGTTTGATGTGAGCACGTGAATCTTCTCTTAATCCGATTATAGATCCTTACATTATCACTCACCGAATCATGACAGAAATATAATTTTTTTTTTTTTTTTTGTATATCTATGAATAAATTTTCAGAACAATGTGTTAGCGAGTGTAACCCACAGGCCTACTGTCTTTTGCATGAGATAAAGCCTTCATAAATACGTAAAGAATCGTTTACAAGGTCATTCAAAAGGCTGATGCCAAACTACGTGTAAAGATATAATCAAAATGTAAATAGACAACTTTAATTACTAGATATTTAATATTACTAATTCAAATTTATTTGAAAATAATAAATTGAAAGTTCTTATGCAATTTGTAAAGTATATTTCTGTACGCAGAGAAAAGAATTAACTAAACATATTTCATACAAGCGGGGAAAAAATCATAACTTTATCACCAATCTTAAGAGCAAATTATGCATTTCGCATTTTATACGAATTAAATGCTCTAAGATAGATACTTAATTAAAAAAATATTTAATCATCGTCTAATTTGCTTCTTATCTGTGAGCATTAAGTATGGCATTATGAATCGAATTAAGGTTTAATCGAATTAAGTTTTTTATAAATGAAGAATGAAGAAAGTATAGTCATCTACAAGAAATTCAAACTAAAGATTTTGTCAAATCTCCTCATTTTAGATCTCCATCAGCTCAAAAAACATATTTTTGGCTTTTTGCCTGTCTGTCTGTTTGTGAACACGATACTCAAAAACGCATTGAACTAGACGGATGAAATTCGGTGTATGGATTTATGACCAAATTCATAGATTTCTATCGTAGTTTGAACGAATTACTTTCACAGGAAGTCTGTATGTCTGTCTGTTCAAATACAAGTGAATACGATGCAAAAAGATATAAATGGAAAAAATTCGGTATACAGATTTAATATTTAAAGTATAAATCTATATCAACTTTGGGATCAAATCTCTCATGGGATTCACCGTCTGTAGGTCTGTACTTTTGCATGAATGCAAATGCTACAACTCATAAACGTTATGATTTAAATCAATGAGAATGAGTATGTGATGTTGTGATTACAACTGTAGCTCGATGTCAAATTTTGGTTTCAATCGGTGGGCAGGAAGAAGTCAAAAATACCTATTCGCAAGATAGATTCAGTAAAAATACTAAATCCATACCATATATTTCTTAATTATTTTTTCCCAACGTCATGCAAGATCCACAATTTAATATGAAGGTAGAGAGATAAGAATTTTATGGAGAGTATGCTAGAAAGTTTTGGCGAAAGTATTTTCTCTGGTTTCAGGAGTGTTTTGATAATAATAATTTAAAAAAAAAGTTCAAAACTTTACAATGTTTATAGCGTCTTTAAAGAAACGTAGAATAACTTGTTCATAATCATCTTCATCAACCCTTAAATCAGCACTAGACAGTTTATCTTAATTAATTAGACAACTTATTTTAATTAACCAGTTGTGAATAATTCCAAATTCATAATATTGTACTACAGTTCGCACACTCCTCAAAGGTAATCTCGAAACGAAAGGAGAAAACGACGTATAACCAAAATTTAGAGTTCTTCACATCGTATAAACGAAGTACTTTATGATTATAACAGTTATGAAGGAATTAAAACTGTGATGAAACTAATAACGGAGAAGTGTATGAACAGTGATTTACTGCACATTAAAAGACTGAAGGTTTGGAGTAAATTCGCTATCGACATTTGACATTGAGCCTCTGAAGTACCTTCTATGCATTTTTATTATTAATTCTACTAAAAGATGAGACCGTCTAAATGGCTTCTTATCATGCTAATAATATCTCAGGCCTTATTATCAATGACTAATAAAAGTCGTAGTAGATAATAGCATGTACATTGGCAGAATGTTAAATAAATAAATAAATATTTTTCGCTGTAGAAATAAATATACATAATGTCATATTTCTTTTGTTGTTGTTCAATGGATCTTCTCTATCCATAACGTTCGGTAACATTCAAATCAAAACTAATCGCTGAAATCGAATCCGGGAAAATAGTTACCAACTAACAGGGAAAAAAATACAATGCCGAATACAAATACAAAATTAAAAAGTGTGCTGATAGAAAATATAAGCAATGACTTTCAATTTAATCATTGAATGGTGTATTTAATGAATCGGCATTAATATAAAACAATTAAAGTTGCAGACTTCAGCTCATTGACCTTTACTGTTTATTCATGCTTAATTTCAGCTTACATAATATCTTAAGTAACTTAAAAACAATGAATAGAAAAAAACATAAATCATACACACACAAAAAAAGCCTGTTTCAGTTGCTGAATGACAAAACAGAAACTAATATTTCACATCCGATAATGACGCAGACCAAAACTGCAAGGATATTATTAATTCCCCCTAGTGCTGCAAACGAAGAAGAATGATAGTTATACTAGTTCTTCGAATTATCTGTCTTTATAAATACTTTTAGGAGTCAATATATAATAGAAATCAAATTGCACTATTGAGCAGAGAATTGAAAGGTCTTTCAAAGTAAATTTAAAAGCATCGACGAAAGGTTTTAAGCAATTATTCCCTTTTAAGCTCTGATATATTACATACAGATTATGAATTAATATTAGTTTCAATATTAAATTGAAAAAAGTTGATTAAGCGGATTAAGTTCATTTTAAAAATAGCATAAACATGTTAATAATTACGTATCTGAAAATTTTTGATAAATTCCGTTAGTCTCCTTATGAATTATTTATCTGTTCTTAAATTTCTTATGTCATTTTCTAATTACTTTAAGGGACAGTATTTTTTTTAAAGAAAGGAAAGCTGTAAAAAAATTATTTTAAATTAAGTTTCTTAAAAGTAAAACGATGCAAAATCAATTCCATTTTTCTGAAACTTACAGAACTATTAATTATGAGGTAAATAAGTAATCATTTATGAATTATATACCAAAGCAGTAATTTCAACAAAATTTAAATAAATTCTTCGTTTGACTTTGGAGGCGGTGCATATTATTGATTAGAACAAAACTTTTTAAACAACTCATATCGCAGCTAATCTTTTAATTAAAAAGAATGAAACGTTTTTCACTCGCCAATGAGGACAAGCGATCATATTACCGATGATTTTAAATTGGTAGTTAAATTACTAAGTTGCATATATCATTAAAAGTTGGTGCTATTAAAGTCCTCTTTTTAAAGCATCGAGAGTTGTTGGGAAAGTTTCCTACGTTTTTGAGCCTTAATCAGATGAAAAGAATGTCAAATAGGCACTGTATCCATTCTTAAAATTTCTACACTACAACAACTTAAAAATTTTAGCTCATGGATGATAGATTCACTTGAATCACGCTTGAAAGCGCTAACCTCTCATCCTAAAGTCGCACCAGTCACCAAAAACTCCTTTCTTTTTTTATTATTTTTTTACAGATTATCATCTTTATACATATTAGATAACAATTGTCTTCTTTATCGGTAACAAATATTTATTCATCATCTTAAAACAACACTTATTATTTAAAATTCAAAGATAATTCTACTAAAATTTTCATGTTATATATTTAGCAAGCCACTTTTATTGGTTAAGTATAGAATCTTCAGCACCAAGCAATACTGGATTTCAGGATTTAAAACATATGAATTTTTTTTTAAAAAACCGTATTTCATTAAATCAAATAATTTTGCTCAATATTTCATCTGAACTTTTCGAAATTTTTTTAACTTCCTTCTATTAAAAAAAAAAGTTGATCGTATTATTTGGTAATATTCTGTGAAAACATTAAAATCTCCATCGACGTAGATAGGACAAATAATTACAGCTAAAAGACTTTCAAAGAAACAAAATCAAAATTCACATTTAATCACTCTCATGTAATACAGGAGATCTCCTGTATTACCTGTATATGTAATTTAATCCAAATTTAATCAATCTCCTGTCAGGTATAGCCAGAAAGAAAGATGTATTTTCATGAGAAATTAATTAAAGACCAACCAAAAAGAAGACATGTTTTGTTTAATTATATTATTTAAAACCCAAACTCTGTTAAATTAGTCATGGAAGAATAACTAAAAGCTGGGTTAATTATTATTATTAGCTCCATTTTTTTTTTTCTTTTGAAGAAATGAACAATCAAACAAAAAAAAATTATTAACAATACGATAAGCAGATTACTTTGTAAAAGAAAATATTTTACAATGCGTTTGACAATTTAACATGCAATGAAGATGTAATAATTGATTTCGACCGTTGATAGTTTTGTATCAATAACATACTTATCACAGACTTCAGAGCAATCATATCACTCTTAAACTGAAAAAGAAGACCAGAATAACATAGCATGTGAGAGAGAAAAAGAAAATAAAGAGTTAAAATCAATTTATAAGCAAACAGCTTTTTTTCTAAATAAATAAATAAAATTACCGTGTAAAAAAAATAAATACAACGGATGAATAAATATTTTCTTCTTAACACTTGGTCTGTCTTCTGTGCTATATTTTGGATACGTAAGATTTTTCAATCTAAGCTAAACCAAACTGAACATCAGTAATTCTGAATATTTCAGCAGAATTACTTCCTTTCAAAATTTTAGGTAAATGTTCGCACCGACAACTATTTCCAAATACTGAAAGGCATCTTTATGAGAGTTTCCAAACCTGTCTGACAAGTATATTGTATCCCTTGAAGAATATTATTACTACTAAAAAAATACGGTTTCTAGTTGTGATACGCAGTGATTGTGATCGAATTAGCACCTGCCTAAAAAAACTTTCACAAATCTGTTGGAAATAATAGTTAGTGGGGGTCACATTGCTCTTTGTACTTGCTTCTGTCGCTTCAAACTGGTTGTTGTCGGTTTAATTAAAATTACCATACATTCCAGATTAGTCGATAATTTATAGATAGATAAGTTTAATTATACTCAGGAAACTGTTATTGTTTTCATCTCCCACAAAGTAACTAGAATTAAAATTTCATTTTCCATTTTCCATTTTTTTCCGAGAAAATTCTCCAGAATTCTCCCTTTTAACTTTGATACTATTATTATATAGATTAACATACGTAGTATAATATATACTGCTGTGATACTATTATTACATAAATTATAGATTAAAGTCATCTTAAAATGACCGTTGTAGATTAGTTGTTCTGATAGAGAATTTAGAATACTAGTTTAAAATATTACTAATGCTTATTTCTCTCATTGTTTTTATTTTTTAATTTTTCCATGATCAATTCTTTTAGAGTTTCTTAATTTTCAATCTATTTGCATACATATATATGGTTCAAAGTTCTACCTATTCTCCTAAGCCAGAGACACAGATTGAAGCTCAAAATATCTAATCACGAATTTACTTAGAAACATTTTTTTTTTTCATTTATGGTGATATTCATTTTAAGGACACAGTGCATAAAATTTAGACATATCGACTTAACTGGATTGTGAACGATGAAATAGTTCATACTGAATCCCACGTTTCATCATTTTATTACACTGAGTTAACGATTTTATTTGTATTTATAAAAAAATAAGAAGAAATTCGAATAAAATGAGAATAATTGTCTCTAGAGGTTTAAATTCTGAAGTAAATACTTCAAATTCGACTTCAAATCTTGAAATTTTACTGCATACTTTTTTATATAATGGATTTTGATAGAAGTTTCAATGAAAGTTATGTATAAATAGAAATTCAAAAAACTAACAATGAAACAAGACATTCCTCTTAAAATTCTTCAGCCAAAAACCCATTTGCTTCAGTCGGCAAGCTTAACCTGTTTGCAGTAAAGCTTGCAACAATAGATCTTGAGGTTCTTCAACTAATAATTTGGATACATTTATTATTTTTACTTTTCAATCAAGAATTTATAACCGAGAATTACCATTTTAAAATTTTTAGAAATTAAGATAATTCTAGACAATAGAAATATAAATCAATGTGTTATTACTGAGAAAAAGCTAAAAAATGAAAAAGAATCCGTTTGAGATTCCAAAAGGTATTACTGAAATGCATTTTCATTACTAAAAGCTTTCAAGAAGATCTGAAACAGATTTCAAAATATTTGAAATATATATTAATTCCAATTCGTGTTCGAACTAAAATAACTTAAACGATAAAAATTTCATTGGAACAGAATGAAATATTAAATTACTACTCTAAGAGGAATAATTTATCATATTTAATTAATTCATTTATATTTCATTTCAGAGACACTGACGTGATAAGACAAGAGGAACAAATATTTTCACTTATCAAGCTAAAATTATATGATTAATATCATTATAAACATATTTTAAAACCACTTTTTAATCATATCAAATTGAATTTTTATTCTAATCTACTGTTTTTACCTACTACCACTTTTAATACTGAATTTACTTTGCTACTTTTTAATATTGAAATCTAAATTTATTTTCAGGTACAGTAATTTAAAATTAATTTAATTCTTGTTTAGCAGGAATCAAAAGCTAATTTAGTTAAGGATTAACTGATAATTAATTTTAAAACATTAAAATAATGCATGATCATAGAAAATACAAAAATTTCAAAATTTTAGCACAAAACTTTAAAAGTGAGCGAAAAATCGATTAAAAAATTTTATCTTTACAAAATATAAAGCAAAGCAAGTTAAATAAAAGTATTTAATTTTAAAAAATTCCACAGCAATATTAACTTAAATTTGATTAACTTGATTTCAGTGAAAATATCTTTGCGCGTTTAAGATACAGAGCGAAGAATCTTCCACGTATCCAAGTTCCTTAATATGTTCAAAGAGATTTTTATTGACTTTCAAACTATTATTAATAACATTTTCTGAAATCAATTATTTATTTTTTATAAATGGTCTTGGCTCATTTTTCGAAAAATGTAACCAACGAAGTCCCCACTTTAGTAAAAAATATAGCTACATCTGTGTTTTGTTTTGTCTAGTCTTCTCTCTTCGTCTGTTCATTCGTTTGTTTGTTTGTTCAAGCAGGATGAGTTAAAGCTGAAAATATTAGAAAAAAGATTCTTTCAAAAGCTGTTAGATTCAGCTTACCAAAGCTAAATGGAAGATTTCATGCTCGAGAAAGGTCACGAAAAAGGCTAATTCTTCGTCTTTATATCTCGATAAAAATTATATTTATATTTGCTTTACATGTATCTAACAGACAGCAAATTTAAAACAAAGAATTATTCTAAATAGTGCTGCAAAATATTAAATAAAAATTTTAATTAAATTTTTTTATTTCAATTGTTTTCTAATTATTTAGTCTTGTCTTTATTATTATCCTTTAGTCTTATATTCGTAATTGTAATTAATGTGGAATTGAAATAATTTTTTTTCCAAAATTATTACCAGGCGACACATTTAACTGATAATTCAATTTTAAAGTATTAACTCATATACAAACCATCACTTATATGGTATCCAATCCTCCTCTACAGCGGATGATCCAATAAAATAAATTTAAATTTATTCTTTAAAAGTCCATTTTTATTCAATCCTCAGCAACTTATTCAATCCAATGCTGTAAACTTTAGTCTCCAAATTAAATAACTCCTAAGCTTCTTTTTAATTCGTATTTTGAAAGTTATGTTAGAAATTTATCTGTAAGTGGACATTCAAAGATCTGTGGTAATTAGCACCAGTCTGTGCATTCTGAACAAACATTTTCAATATATTAAAAATAAGTTATTTTCAAAGTACTGTAATCGCAAATAACTTATTTCTGAATATTATCTAGAAGAAAAAAAGAGAATGAATGAAAAATATCGAATCTTTTCATATAAAGCTCAAAAAATTATTATCTTTAAGCATTTCCCAAATAAAATTAAAATTTTCTTTGCAACTTTTTATTTAAATTATATAAGTTAAATGACATCGAATTGAAAAGCATTGTGCCTTATAATTCTTTGCCATCATCATAATAAATCATCATTATGCAAAATAAAAATGCACCTAAGCAATAACAAAGGAAAATAAAACAGCTGCCTTTGAGATTCACTTGGCATATGTTTCTCCAGCTTTGCTTTTAGATGACAACACATAAACGTTATTTTACTCTTTAGTATATAAGTGAGATAATCATTTTATTTTCAGACGATTTAATGAAATCAGAACGAGAGGAAAGGAACCGAATTTAAAGTTTTGTTTAATGAATTAGAATAAAAAGCAACTGAAGCCGGTTGGACACCTTCAAAATTATATGTTGCACATTGAGATTTATAAGCAATTGTATTTTAAAATTATTTTGATGTCTAATATTTTGAATTAACATATCTGCCTTCATATAAATTAATAATGAGATTCATGCTTTATAATCACTATAAGAATAAATAATTTAAGTCTTGATTAAAAATTAAACTAACTTAAATTTAGCAGTTTCGAAATATATCTAAATTTATATGCATCATATTTGCTCAGAACCAACACTATTTTTCGTTCAAAGAAAGTTATACTCTAGGGGTTTTGTTATGAATATTATTCTGACTAAATTACAATTATTAAATTAGCTTCAAAAACTAATTAAATATTATATAATTCGAACATTTACAACAGGCTGTAAGATTTCAAAAATAAAATTTTTTAGTAATAAATATTGCAATATGATTTAAATAAGAATTTTGGACAAAAGAGCGATACAGAAAGATACTGGTGTGAAAACCCATATCAATGAAATCCAAGGATTTTTATTAATAAGTCTTCCCATTTTTTTCAGTCGCTTCTTCTATAACCTCAATATATGAATATTTTATGATTAATCTTTAATGATTAATAAAAGTAAAATGGTTTTTCTTTTTCATTCAGCTAAAATAAATCCATAGAAATTTTGGAATAGAGAGAAAAATGAATATTATATTCTTCAGTTTAATGATATTTGATCGTACAATATTTCGGAGCTTTTTTTATTTTTCATTCCCTTTTTAAACACTTACAAAAATATTTACATAAACATTTTTTTTTTATTTGTAAAAAGGAAATTTTGGCTTCAAATTTATACTAATATTTTGCTATACAAAATTTTTTCTTAAATTTACACACATTTATGCAGTTTCTGGGATAATATTCTAACCTATATTTTCAGAACTTAATTATCAGATAATCGATTCTTATAATTAAATTTTGATTCCGTTATAATGGTGATTACCACGTAATCAACTTGATAAAAAATAAAATAGGGCGGCGGTAGCAGAGTTGGTAGAGCGTCAGTCTCGTAACCGAAATGTAGCAAGCTCTGGCCTCGTCTCAGCCAAAGACCGCCGTGTTGGCTAATGGCAGTTGGGGCACGTTAAATATGTCGTGACTGCAAATTCCTCCAAGTTCTCATAAAAAATTATACCTCTTGGGGTACTGAATCAGGGATGAGACGGTCTCTGATTTGGATCAAAATTCTTACTTGCGGATGGATGAATGAGTTCGACCGCCCCCTAAAAAGGGTTGTGTCGTGTGTGCTTGAGCAAAAGTCGTACTTTAACCTTAAAGGAGTTCGTTAACAACGAAAGGCGCTCACTCTGCCTTAATTCGAAAGAGCTTTTCTCATTCGGCTTGGTATGAACAAGTGGCGTTAGAAAGAAGAAAAATAAAATTAAATTAATTTTTTCTACAGTGGATATAAATATTTTTCTCTATTATAGATTTCAAAACCGCATAATAGTTTATAATAAATGAATTATAAAATATAGGAGAAAACCAAATAAAATAAAAAAATCCTAAATTTTGCCTCGCTAATAAAAATGTTCTTAAAGGCTTTTTTTAATTAATTTTTTTTATATAATCAGCCCTTGTACCAGCATAGAAAAGCTCCGAAATATTGCACGATCAAATATCATTAAACTGAAGAATATAATATTCATTGTTCTCTCTATTCCAGAATTTCTATAGATTTATTTTTGCTGAATAAAAAAGAAAAAACATTTTACTTTTATTAATCGCTAAAGATTAACTATAAAATATTCATATAATATGAAGTGAAATGAATCACGAAGCCGTAAAGAATAAGTTAAAATTAGGAATAATGCATTATCATAAGCTTGTGTAAAACATGGAACTATAAAATTTTCAATGCTGTTACCTCATAATAAATGATATTGGCAGTCCCAATAGGATGCGAATTGCTATGTATCCCTCCCTGACTGCCATCTATAATATACTGACAGTTAGCTGTCTTGTTTACGGAGCCGATTTTGAGTTCTCATAAAAGCAATGCTAAGTATTTTCAATGCCGTAACTAGTAATGATGGTTTATTTGTCCTGTATTTAAGGTTAAAAGTAAGGTAATAAGAATGAATGAAATTTGGTTCTCGGACCGGAAATTTACAATTTGCCTTGCCACTCAACGTGTTAATTTTATATCACAACCTCTTGATGTTTCTATTTTTGGCAATTAAAGGTGTGGGTTTTTTTTACATATGCAGCAATCTAACACATTTGCTTTTTGTCAGCTTTTGTTATATTTTCAGCACCATACGTATTTTTTTAAATAGTCGAATCAAAGAATCGAAAATCTAGGTTTTCCCAAATTTGTGTTATGATGTAACAAATTAATCCTGTCAGTGCTCTTACAATGAATATTCATTATTGACATAAAAACATGATTGTCTCAACAAACATATTTATGAGTCTTGAGAAATTCTAATATCAAAAATTTGGTCAACAAAAGAAGCTAGCTCATAACAGTGAAAGGTTTGAAAATCTTCTGTTTTGACTTAAACTTCTCAAAACATTTTTCATTTGTTAAACCAAAAATAGGTTTATAAAAAGGAAAATATTCAAAATTCACTAAACCAGACTAAATCATCAGGTACTAAAACCAGAAAAATTAATTATAATTTAAAAAAACGGACTGATTTTGTATAGCTTATATCCAGTAACTCTATAAATCTTTGAAATAAAAGAATTGACCATAATTTCATAAGTGTGCGTTGAATATGTCGTTATTTAATATGTTTAAATAATGAGATCACTAGTTACAAATTCCTGAAAAAATTATCATAAAATTTTAACAAAGAATAAATGCGTAAACAAGAATTTTCTAAATTATTTATGTAATAGACTCTGTTTAATTATTTGAGTCATGATTTAAATTAAAAGCTTCTAAAAAAATCAAGAACTAAACCATGCTATATATATTATTTGTAAACGCCTCTTTCACTAATAGCTTTTTATATCATCACTATCGTTAGTAAAATATTTGGAGAAGCTATTAAAATTTTAAATTGAATTGTGTAATTAACAATAATGGAAGCTAAATTTAAAAAGAAAAAGTTTTATATAATATTTAAATAAAAGATAATACCCGATAAATCACAAAACTATATATATATTTTAACTTTAAAAAGAAATTGTTAAATATCTTCAATATCGAGACATTTTTTTAAAGTGATAGAATTTGGAGAAGGCATTTTTATTTAATTATAAATTGATATAATATATTGACAATACAAAAAACTTAACTAAATTATAATTTTTTAAAATTCGTTTTCAAATTTACTGTCTGTAGACAAAAGGTTTTGCTTTCTGTAGTATTCTTTTCATATGCTACTTTTGAAACATAATTTAGTTTTAAAAGATTAAAACTTTATAACTAAAAGTAGAATTTAGAAATTGCGAAACAATTTGGAACCTTTTCAATGTAAAATATAATATTTTAACTTCCTTCGGTACAAAAAAAATAATGCACAGTTTGCAAAGAATGAATAGCATTAACTCTACTAAGACATTAAAGGATTTCAACTTTTATTTCCTAATTAGTCAATAAAAACTGGACGATTTTTTTTTCTTTGAGAAAGAAAATAAATCCAATCTCAAGCATTTTAATGCCTTTCCATTTAGATATTAATATCCTAAATGTAAAAGAAAGCAATTTTAAATGCAGAAAATTTTTATGACAATGACTTCACTACCCAAGAAATTACAAAATATTACTTTGTTGAAAATGTATGAAAGCGTTAAATTTATAATTAATGCTTTTCTGAGATCTTAATACATGTCACTAAATCATGCTTTTATTCATTGAAAACTAAAGTTCTCTATCAGTAAATTCACATGAATGCTTTCAGAATTGTCATAAGTTTCGAATGGGAAAAGATTGTGCTTCAGACAAGCACATGAATAGCGTCAACTTTGGTTAATATACCATAGTTCGTTCTTTCATCAAATATCTTATAATCTGTTCATGGTTCAATTAAGACACGAATTTACTAAATTTTTATGACTTGCTTGTCAAGCTCCATTAAATTTTCTTCTTATCAGCATGAAAATTACCGTAGGAATTACACTTCAAATCTTTCAACTTCGATAAATTTGGAAATAATTCAAAAATTCATCAGAAAGTACCATTTCCAGTAATTCATAAATATACTATAAAACATTTCAACATATTTGTTAATTATTATGTTATAATTTGAGAAATAATTTTTCAATTCATTTACAAAAATTTACTGTGAGTCAACGATATTATATTTTTCAACGCAAATTTAGTATAACATCATCTTTCTAAATAAGTTATTGTTTTCAGAAATTTAATTATGCATTAACCATCGCAAAAGTATTTGATCAAACTTTTAAGAAATACAGGTGTTTTATTAGCACTATTTTATTTGCTATTGTGTTTCACACCTGGGACGCAGATTACCGATCTAATTTGATGAATTCGTCATTGCTATTTCTTAATTATAGTGAAGAAGGGGTCATCTAATCAGATAGTAAGTCCTGATTAGTTTGACAATAAATGTGAATCACAGGCAAATCATGCGGCAATCAATAGATTCTTTTTGTTTTCATAATTCAAGTTCAATTGAATCATTTCGAAAAATGAGGATAGCTTCCGATATTTCGAAAAATACTTCTCACACTACAGTTACTGAATTGTAATTGCAGTAAGAGATGACTCTCAGATGATAGATAGTAACATTGAAACATTATTCGACAGCAATTCACCAGCAGTTTCAGAAAATTTGAGTCTGTGTTTTCGAGTATAGAAGTCATAATACAATTGAATATGATGTAACTTAACAGAGTATGATAAATATATTGAAATGAATAATTACAAAAAGAAAATGTAGACCATTGTCAAAGTCTGGTATTATAATAAATGGTAAAACGCATTTTACTTATGTATTCACGCAATCAGGAATCACCAGGATATGGATATTTGTAAGCGCTTTAATAAAAATAAATAATCGATGAATGATTGAAGAATAAAGGCTACTCTTATCTCAAAAACCTGCTCATATTTATACTCTGTAAAAACTGAACAAATGAGTAATCAAAAATTATGAGAAGGAACACAACAGTTGTGTTAGATTTATATGCGGAAACAAGAATTTAAAAAAAAAAGTCTATCCACCCGCTTCAATACAATCTATATTACAGTTCAAGATGATAATATAAAAATTTTGAGCAGGTGTTGAAACAACCATTAGACGAAAATTCGAAAAGAAAGTGCACGGGCTGTTTTTCTGATAGCACTATGAAAAGAAAACCATAGAATTTTCGATTCATTTGTTGTTTCAATCTCAATTCAAAGCTAAAAGGTGACTGGGTGCCGCGAGGGAAAGTGTAACATCTGCCTCAGTTCAGTAACTTCTTTGCGTAAGATCGTAAGAATCTTATGCATTGGACAAAAGACAGGAATTGCGAGACTGCAGCTATAATATAATAAGTAAGAATACTATGGATATTTAGGTTAGAAATATATTAGCTGCTTGTCTGCTTAAAAATAAGATGTAAGGTGCTTCTAAAAGCATCTTTCCATTCTGCCTTGAAAACATGTGAACTTCCTATTGCATAAAATTAGTATCTGAACTACTTTATAAAATGCACTTTATTTCTTTGAACTACTTTGTTTTATTGAAGAGTAAAAATTGTTTTTAAAATTGTTTAAGTTCATGACAAAAAATTTAGCATTCTGTGAATATCAGAGTCCGCGCCGTGATTCCAAAGAGAATCTCAACTTCCTCATTGAAGAGCCATGAAATGTTATATCATTTTCATAATTTTATATACATTTTTATTTCAATTTAATAAATCGCCCATTTTTACAAGACACCTGTCGCATCATATCAGTTAGATTGATAAATATTTTTAAAAAATTGTAATATCGATCATTTCGCATGGATTCAAGATTCACTAAATGTCACCCCGCCATCTGCATTTATTGCTACAGAAGATAATGTGGCTGAAATACATCGTAACAATACATTCAAACAAAAATTTTCAGCACCGAACTCAGATTCGGTATTCAGCAGATTCGGTATTCAGCAGATTCGGTAGTCAGTGAAAGATGAATATTTGCATCTAAGCGCTAAAGTTGAGAGAGTTTTAATATTATTTACAACTTCCAGTTTTGGATATCTATCGAACAATGTAGCTGAGTCTAATTTAATTCCATGATTTGAAAAAAAAAATATACAGTGGTTTACAGGCTCACCATTCCATATCATGATTATCTATATAAATAAAAATGAATATTTGTCTGTATGTCTCTTATGCCCTGCTGTAACTCTTATCCGATTCCGATAACACTTTGACAACCTATTGCTTGCACTTACGCGAAGTTTATAGGTATAACACACTCATCTCTTAACCATTAATTAACCACCAAATAACTCGCCAAGAAGACACAACAGATCCACTAAAGAGGCTAAATTCAAGCTAGACGTTAATATATCGTAGCTATTGTATGTAAATGCAATGTAAGTATTTATCTGAGATAATAGTTTTATTAGAGAGTGTGAGAGAAAGCTTTAGAGGAGTCAATTCTATAGGTTTGAAATTTTAACTAAACATTTATAAAATTTTAGCGTTTTTTGCAGTAACTTCCGAAAATATCAGATCACAAATAATTTTACACCATCTTAGTTTTCAAAAAATTGTCTTTACAACTACATTAAAGATTTTATGGTATAAATATATTTTATCTGTTTAACCAATTTTAAAAGAAAATATTTTAATCACATTTTCTAATATTAAACTTGAGAATTCTGGATGAATATTAAACGAATCATGAAACGCAATAAATAGTTTCTTTCATTACCATTCTGAAAGAGCATCAAGCTTTACAATTCTAAAATAATACATAAAAATATTACAAGAAATTCTTTTTAAATTTCCGTAGCTTAACATGTTCACATACGAAAACGTTAGTACGATGTCAAGGAACCTTTCCCTGTCAAGAAATGCTGGGAAAAGTTCCTTGGAAAAAAAATGTGTCACAAAATTGCCCCTTTCCTTAATAATAGTACATTAAATAATAAAAACGTACTTAACCTTTTTCTAAACTAATAATTTGCGCACCATTTTCTAGATCCATTTAACAAGTTCAAAAATGCTATGCAAATCAGTCAAAGGTAATGATGAATACTCAATAGGTTATTCGCCACTTTTTTTTAATTAACGAAGTGGTAGAATTATATGTAGGCTAGTAGCCAAGATCCAGATTCAGCCAGATTTAACAATAATTATAATAACTATAATGAGGGGAAGAGGCATCTTCCCTGGAGGATTTTATTCGAGAAACTAACCCATGCCTGGCAGATACAAGGAAAAAAACCAGCCATGATAGAAAAATCGTTCTTGATTAGTCTATTTCATAAGGTTCAAGGTAAGGTTCAGATATTGCTTTTAGCAATATTCTGCGATCAATGGATGGAAAAAGAAAAGAAGAAATAATTATGCTTTTGGATCAGGAATACAGGTGAAAATATTTGTGTGTGTGTGTTTCAAATGTTCCGCTTTCTAAATGACTTTCAAATAAAAAAATTTCACATAGTAAAAAAGCAGTTTTATTATTCGTTGGTATGTCCTTAGATCCGTCATTAAGATTCAACAATTTTTCAGAAATGAACTGAAGCTCTATATCCTTTTCATGTTTTGAGAAAAATTAGATTCTTTCAAATTTAAAAATATATGTTTGATAAAAGGCTGTTTTCTACTTTTAATTCGCATCTACAAAAATGATTCCGCTAACAACGCATGAAAAAAAAGATGAAAATATTATAATAAGATTTATATCAAAGCTATCTTTTATGCCTAAATAATTTCCCGAAAAAATAATATTGCAGTCTAGGAGTAATGTAGAATTTTTTTTAAATGCTTCAATGCTTATTTTATAACAATTTCTTTTTTTATAACATTTTAAAAGAAAGAATTAACGCTTCAAACTATATTGCTTTTTTCCAAGATATAATTTTGGATAATAGAATAAAAAAATCCTTAATCCACAATCGAAATTTTTTTATCCATTTAATATTCAACAGGAGAAAGAATATTCTATACAATTTTGATGTTATTAATCTCCACTCTACTCACCTAGCAACTGGACTGCTAGTAATACTAGTCTGCCAGTGTATTTTTAATTTACCTGCATCCCACTTTGAAACAATGACAAAACTATTTTGAGATGGACTTCGTCATTCTGAATTACAGTCAAATGATGAGGATAAAGTCTGATACAAAATCTCCTCTCCAAATTTTCGAGCTTACCGGATTTCTATAAGTCTACAAGATTAATAAAGCTTATTCTATCTGCTGGCGTATTCTCTGCGTTTAAAATTTTGGAAAGGTAGTTCAGTGTATAATGGCAATTTTTTCCCCCGTACGATTAGATGTCGAAATCATGAAGTAATGATTTCAGAATGGCAACTGAGCAAAGACTCGATAATCTATTTAAAAAGCAATTAGGTGTTACACAAAATAAAGATATGTCAACTATTGCAGACCGCTGTTTACCGGTTAAATATCAGCAAAGATAACTCAATGACTACAATCACTGGATGCCATAAAACGTAATTAGATTGCAAATCACTTCGTAAAACTAGTCAACTAATTCTTCTAATTATCAATTCCCTGGGGCACACTTGAAATAATATTGTAGAGAAAATTGTTCATTTTTCCAGTTTCTTTTCATTATGTTTTCATTGGCAGTGATAAAATATCAAGTAATTTTTGTCACTGGCCTAAAAGCGCCATATATCAACATATTCACTTTTGTTCATCATCTATACTTAAGATTTTAAGACACTTAAAATTTATATAACTTTTAATTTCTTGTATTAATTAACTAATTATAAAAAGAATTGTAATTATTATTGGTAATAAACGGCAGAAAATCCTTTTGATACCATAGAGCAGGGGTAGACAACGCGGCGCCCCCGATCGATTTTTAATGCGCCCTCGCTGGACTAATGTAAATGTATGATAGCCAGAGTGATTTACTTACTCTTGTCAAACGGCGATATACAGGAAGTATTCAGTTGAGTTTAGGATTGTGCATAGATTAGCAGTTTGCTAATCTTGAGCGTATTTAATAACAAGCATGTATTTTTTGTTAGTGTGTGATCATATTTGCAATAGACCACGCGTAGACGGTGCATTTAAAACTACCAAGTAATCCGAAATAATTCTTTTCTTTCAAAACACTTCATGGATAAATGTAAAAGAAAAAAAAAACATATTATTTTAACGATGAATGGGAACATCTATATTGTTTCGTTGATTACAAAGGGAAGTGTATTTGTTTGTTGTGTAATAATAGTCTTGCGATTCTCAAGAAAAGTAATATTGAAAGACATTTTAATACCGTTCATACCAATTTTGATAGTGACTATCCAATAAACTCTGAAATTAGAAGAAAAAAAATTATTTCTTTAAAATCTTCAATAATTAACCAGCAAAGTTTTTTTCAACCACTGCAACAACATAAAGCAGCAACGATCGCGTCATATAAAATATCGCATTTGCTAGATAAGAATAAAACCATTTACAGATGGAGAATTAGTGAAAGAAGATGTTAGAAGCTGCTGATTCACTTTTTGAAGAAGTTAAAAATAAAAAGGAAATAGTTTCAGCTGCAAACACGTTGCAATTATCAGCACGAACTGTTACTAGAAGAATTGAAGTAATTGCGGAGAATTTGGAGGCAGAATTCGCAAATGATATGGAAAATTGTATTTTCTTTTCGCAACAGATGGATGAATTGACAGACGTGACAAATATATCACAATTAGCAATTTGCGTGAAGATGGTATTTTCTGATTTTACAACAAAAGAAATTTTTCTTTTGTTGTAAAGGAAAGCACCAGAGGAGAAGATATCTTTTCTACTTTTAAAAAGTATGTAACAGATGTAAAATTACCTGTACAAAAGTTATCGTCAATTACAATAGACGGGGCACCAGCGATGACTGGTAAGAAAAAAGGATTTATTGCCTTATGTAGACAGGATTCCTTATTCTTAAAATTTATTTCTTATCATTGCCTCATACATCAGGAAATGTTATGCGCAAAAACAATCGGTTTTCAACACGTATTTACGATAGTAAAAAAAATTATTAATTCCATAAGATCGGGAGCTATGCAACACAGATTATTTAAATTACTTTTAGAAGATGATGTTCAGTTCATAGATCTTTACATACTGAAGTGAGGTGGCTGAGCAGAGGTAAATACTTGAGCGGTTTATCATGCTTTTGCCACAAATAAAGGAGTTTATTGCATCAAGAGGCGAATTTTAAGAGCAATTAGAAAATAAGGATTGGCTAATCGACCTCGGATTTCTGACAGATATAACGGCAAAGTTGAATGAATTAAATTTAAAAATACAAGGGTAAAATCAGCATATCGCTGACATGATTAGTGCAGTAAATGCATTCAAATGCAAGTTAGTGTTGTTGAAATCCCATCTATTGAAAAAACCATTAACACATTTCCCAAATACAAAATATAATGTTTAGAGTTTAAATTTGAATAATGAAAATTTTACTGCTACATCATATTTAGAAATTATAGATAAGCTAATAGAAGAGTTTTCTTCTAGATTTGAAGATTTTGCAGCATTAGAACCCGTTCTAAGATTTTTCATAAATCCATTCAATGTTACTGAAGATGATGTCCTTGAAATAGTTTCAGTGTATTTCGAGCTTCATAATATCGAAGACCTAGAATTAGAAATAATAAACTTGCAAAGTGCTATTATTTTAAAAGCGCATAGTAATGATAAAAATATTTTGGAACTTAGTCGATGAAAATAAGTATCCTATTTTAAGGAAATGTGCGCTAAAAATTTATTCATATTGTGCAACAACATACAATTGCGAGTCTTTGTTCTCAAATATGAAATATTTGAAATCAAAATACCGAACAAAGCTTAATGACTCACATTTAGATAATTGTTTAAGGACCGGGAACTCTAAATATATCTCCAATTATAAAAAATTAGCTGAAAATATGGACACCGAAGTTTCACACTGAATTATATGTATCATTATGTATGACACCAAAAATATAAAGTTATAAAAAATCTGTTTTTTTAATGCCTATTTAGGCCTGTTGATTATCTGTAAAATATGTGCCCTCGGTGATTTTCAAATTTAGTACTGTGCCCTTAAGGACAAACAGGTTGCCGACCCCTGCCATAGAGACTAAGATATGAAGGCAGGAAGTTTCTCGCTATCATTCCTATCATAAGGAATTATAATTTGGATGAAAAGCTCGGTGATGGAAATCAACAAAGGATATGAAAATCAAATGAGTCGAAGTACAGAAAAATGTCTCCATTATATCATTTGCTCGGACATTTACAGAAAATAAATTGCACCTACATACATTATTTCCATGATCAAAACAGCGCCAACTGATATCTCAATGTATTTACTAACTAGTCGTCGAAAAATAAAAGTACAGTACTCATAAAACAAAAGCAAAAAAAAAAAAAACATAATTATTATTTTAATGTAAAGCATGTTTTTCGTTGTAGACTATGAAATTAGGCTGTAATTTTAAGATGTCCCAAGATATTCAAAAATATAAAGTAAAAAGTTTCGCATCCCAAAAGCTTTTCTTTTTTAGAATTTTCTTTTACAATGAAGCCTTTATATTTATATTCACAAGGAAATTATAATCAATTACTCTCATGAAATATTCAACATTCGCTTTATATCATCCGAACATACATCCTCCAACTTAGATTATGTGTTCATCCTATTTCCACGAGTTGAAATCGCATTCATCTGCATTTGTCATATATAAGAATCCCTTTTAGTAGATGAATTATTAGTTTGAAAAAGAGAACAAGCTTCAAAATATCAAAATTCAAATATGGTAAGTGGTGTGTATGTTATCATACATACTTTCATTTTTATATGAGGAAAAATGTTGATGTGTTGGTGTAATAAGACCATTACGTGAATCAATCAATGAACTATCACATGATGGTATAGCAGAACCTAAAAATAGTTGTCATTTTGAAATTGAGTATAAATCCCAGTTTCGTTCCTTTCTTCAAACTGATACCGAGTCTGCACAGCATCTGGGTTGTGGTAGCAGTAGATACCAGCTGTTATTTCTATCTATACAATTTGTTTATAACCTCATTTTTTTACAGTACATCACAATTTTATTTTGTGTTTAATCTACGATTCTTCAAATTATAATCTTTTAAAAGATTTCGTGGGGAATCATTTAATCAACGCATGCGAGTTTGGTTTTCCTATAATGGTGTAATGTTTTCCGTTGTAATGTGGTGTAATTTTTTGGCCTAATTTTCAACGTGCTTAGCGTCTAGGTTAATACTATAAATTCGTTATCTACATCAGTGGGTGGCAATGAAATCACTCAGTAAAAAAAGACTTAGTCATCCAGAAACTAAATGTTACGAAGCGAGGTAGATAGATCTCATGAGGGAAAACATGTAAGTATAAAGATAGGAATCACACTACCAGTTGGCCAAATATTAATGATGTTTCATCTTATAAACAAAAAAGTAAAAATATACTGAATGGTTATGTGTGGATGAACAACAAGGCATTTTCTTCCCAGGAAACAGCCCTCATTTTCAATTTCTAATTGCGGACAAAATACTTCTTGCCAAAATGCTATCAAACCACATTTAAGAGATTATTAACCACATCTAACCTATCTAGGAGATACAAGGTTAATTTTACTCATGTTTTTAATTTTTTTAAGAAAATGCTCTCTTACTGCAAAATCATAAACACGAGTGTCCTAGATTCCAACAGAAAAAAAAAAATGAGAAAATCCCAAGACATAAAAATCTAGAGGTAGGCGAAATATTTACATGCATTCCTTATGAGTAAGTATTTCTATAAAGTAAATAAATACTATAAAGTATATACTATAAAGTAAGTAAAAAAGTATTTCAGACAACTGCTGCAATAAGTGCTGAAAATGAAAGATAGTAGAAGACATTTTGTATATTGTTTTGAATGCTTTCAAAGCCTACGAATAGAAAGGAGATATGATGCATAGATTTCCGCCTAGGCTAAGAAAGGAGAGCAGGCAGATCGATTAAAATTGTTTTTCAGAAATAAATAAATATAAATTCTATTAATTATAGAATATCAGAAGTATATTAACATTTTATAAAATAAAATTGAGCAAGTTCCTATAAGATTCTTTGCCTTCATATAGTTATAATGATATTCATTAACACCAAAAGTTGCTTCCATGACATTTTGTAGAAATATGGATGAAGTATAGCCATGAGTCATAATCAATAAATAAAAACATTCATGTTCTCAAAATCAGCTTAAAAAAACTAAGAACAAATCATTAGTATGTTAAGTTAGAAAAAACTTTTGAAATACGATTCTATATAGGCCAATTTGTTTTAAAAAAGCAACTTCATAATATTCTCTAAAAGACACACAAATGCTTAAATCCGTTGTTGATTATTGCATTAATTTTTTTAAAAAAATGCATTCTTAACTATCAATTTTTATGTTTAATTATATCAGTTTGAAGAAGGGAACAAATTAGTTCTTTAACATCAGGCCAACTGATTAGTCTAAGGAAGGTACTAAATAAAAAAAATAATAAATAAATTTTTAAAAAATCTTATAAAGGTCTAGGTAAGAAATATAACATCTTTTAGCTCAAAACACAGTTATTTGATTCGCTTTTTAAAATTAATGATTAAAACGTCATGTATAGTTTTTCTAAATCGTATAATGTAAAAAATAGATGTTCCACAGTAACACTAATCAATACTCTTGAAATATGATGAACATCTGCTACCTGGAAAAAATTGATAATAGATTCGAAAAAAAAAATCATGTTATATTCCATGTTTGGCATGTCTAAACAAAATTGCGTGAAATATAAGTGCCCTCAGTTCTAAACTCTTCATTCTTTATGGCCTTTTTTTATTATTATTATTAGTATATCTGTTTAAAATAACAAAATATAAGCCCTCACGATTTTTTTTAATTCTCGGTCTCTGTGTTGACATCAATAAAGTTCATAAATTTAAAAGCTGAATTAACAAGCATGCTTCCTTTATTAATTTTTTGGAAAAAATATTCAAATATTTCAACTGACCGAAGATTCAAAAATTAAAAACTATTTAATAAAAAAGTATGCATTTTTCACTATTAAATGAAAATTTTGTAAGTTTTGAATATTACTTTTTATCCACAGGTGTTTGGGATAACTTTGTCTTAATAACAAATAACTAAGGCAAAGCACCTCAATGATTGATGTTTAACCGTTAAAATTTCACACTTTTCAGTTTTCGAATACCAAAAAATGCTGCAACATTTCATAGGAATAAATTCGCAGTTATTTGCAACTAATTCTAAATATGAATTTTAAGAAAATACTGGGGAAAATAATCTTGATTTATAAATTAATATTTTTCTTATTGAACGGGTAGAAAAAAAAAATGTAAATATTTTTGCAACCACACAGAAAATAAAAAGATTATGGCTAAAATGCAAATAATCATAAAATATAGCACACAGATAGAAAGCAGATTTTACCTCACGGATATCAGCAATGACAGCGCTATTGATTTTATCTAAAACATTCCTTTATAAATATTCACTTTTCAAAACGATGGAAAATTGTAAGCACCAGATTTGCTAACTGAAATTTATGAGTAATCTGAGAACAAACATTTTAGGGTAGAGAATAAATTTTTAATATTTTTTAATTATCAAAATTTTATTACCCACTCAGAGAAGTTCAAGTTTTTGATTTCAAGTTTGTTTATAGCAATAAAAAAATGTCATCGATTAACTTTCATTACGCATTTTTTATCAAATTTATTTACTTTAAAAAATTAAACAATTAGTTTGTCACTTTTGTGTGATATATCAAGGTGTATCAGTGCCATAGCAATCGGAGGGGAGGGGGCAAAAAGGGGCTCATTTGCCTTAGATCCCAGGGCGAAGTGTATAACCACGGGGACATAGTTTAGCTTTCCTGTCACTTGTTTTTTAATCGAAATATCATAAGAGGGGAGACAACATATATCATATAACAGGCGACACATGATATTATCAAGATATGTATATAACACATCGTTCTAATAATTTATGCATCATTTTTAACATAACGACGTTGATGTTTCGGTTTAATAATATGATAGAATGTAAAGAATTTGAAAAACTAGTTCGTCTTTAAAGAAAAGCTCACCCCATCCGATTAAAATGTTTACATACAGATAGTTCATGCGTTGAAATATCAAGAAATTAGTACGAAATTTGAAAAGGCAGCGTAAAATGTTGACCTGAAAAACCAACAAATGTAATAAACAAAATGAAATCTTTGGTAAGCTGTTAAGAATTTTTTACTTCATACATATCTAACACATATAAACTACTTGCATAAGATGAATCTGGGAAAATGTCAGATCCTTCATTTCAGTGCAGATATCTTACAATATATCTCTTAAATTAGAATTAGAAAAGAATTCAAATCATTCTTATGCATGAAAGGGAAAACAATTACTAGTAAAATGGAAAACAGCTACTTTTTAAAATGTTCTTTCAATTTCAATACGAATGAAAATATTTTCTAGCATATATATAAATTTTATGAAACCATTAAAATACCAATAAAATTTGTTATAATTTCTTCTGACATAAAATATCATTTTCAAAGTTCAAAATAGCTTTATCTGAGTTATGGTCACAAGTATTAATTCTATTTATAGTCATTGTTAATACATAGCATAAGAAACATGTAGGTCAAATTTTAATTTCATGCCCTTCAAAGGACCAACTAAACAATTGGAAAGGGTAATTATTTTTTAATTAAGTGTGGATAAATAATTTATTCAAATGCATCTTTTGATACAAAAGGAAAAATTCTAATGCATAAGTTATGTACAGCACAAAATTCTTACTCCTTGTAAATAATCAACACTTCTGAAAGTTGTACACACAACATCTAATTTTATTATATTGGTATAGTCTTTGGTTTTAGAATATTCATTCTTATGTTCCATATGCAATTCAAAATTAAGTAACATAATATAAAAAAAGTATACCCCTGCATTCCAGTACAGTCTAACTCAATTCGTATAATTATGTATCATTGGACATCGATCAAATTTAATATCTCACATTGAAAGTTACCTACCGAGTTTAAATAAAGCTAAAATTTGTAGACCAACCTGGGAAGATAAAATTAAAGTATTACGATTTATGCATGGCTTTCAAAGTATTTTGAGCCATCACTTTCTTATGTTAGGTGAAATGCATCAAAGAATCAGAGTACAAGAGTTAAAATACGAAAATATACAAGTCTACTATGATAGCTATTCGCAAAAGAGAATGAAAAAAATAATCTACTCAATAAACAAATATAAGCAGTACAAATTCAATTTTCATAAAAGGTATTAATTTTATTCCTTTGTAATAAAGTGCATTGAAACATTTTAATCACCTGAACACTTTAACAATACAATACAATTTCACATGGTCATCATAATATCCCAAGCCGAACAGATTAAATGTTTACCCCACATGCAAAATAGTCTTATGGATTAAATATATGCTCCTGTAGTAAAAATAAATAACATTATACTTTTTCTGTCAGCTATCTGTTAATAGAAATGTATTTTTAGAGGTTCTCTAAATGTGCATCACTTATATCAAATATGACAAAGATAACTTTTGTTCTTACTGCTTTTATTTATATTGAGTGCTTCTCCTTTATTATACATAAGAATTTTTAAAAATATATAACACTTAATATCAGGTGGATTTTGTCTTGGCAGTTCCTAGTGATGAATAATGGTTATGCAAACAAAAAAAAACATGGAGAGATATCAAATAATAAACTTATGCTTCCAATCATAATTTCCACCAAAAAATATAGTAAAAGAATTTAACAAAAATGTCAGTAATACTGAAAGATTTTGAAAAAATACACCCAGATAATTCTAGGAAACCAAACGTAATTCCTATCAAAAAATTCCTTCAGAAACACCAAATTCAAAGGATGGATATGTGAATTTTTCTAGATCTAAGCAAAAATATAAAACTAATTCTGAAATAAATCCAAAAATGCTAGCAATTTATTCATACTTAAATACCTCAAAGCTAATTCTGTGCTTTAACTAGCATTCATACAGATAATGTCAAACATAATCATATCAAATGAATAGTCCATAATTTAAGCAATATTAATTTTATAATAATCTCAATTTTAAAAAATCTGAGCATTAAAAATTATTGGCTATTTTGAGGATAACAAAGATCACTTAATATAATTTCAAGAAGTAGAGTCTACAATCTTCATTTTACAGTTGGTAAGATCCTCAAGGGATACCATTAAAAAATGTTATCTTAAATGTTGAAAATAAATAGTGTATATAAATAAAAATTCTCAGTTATCTCATAAATGAAGACAATTGGGGAAATATGAATGCATTCTAATTTAAAATTGTAAGTGATTATTTTAAAATATTAAAATTGATTTTAAAATCATATTAAATTGATATCAACAAAAATGTGTAGATCTGCAAATGCATTAGAGAAACAAAAATGAAGAACAGCATAGTTAACAAATAATATATTTTAATCTATTGAATACATAAATATCAGTGGCATTAAGCAGTTACTACAGTTCTTTGCTTACTAGAAATAAATTTATCATGAGGATGCATTAGTTAATTTCTTCAACACTTCTAATACTTCCTCACTTTTGTTGTTACTGAGAGATATGCTAGTTTCTTTGCCAAAATCTAAAAAGAAAATTCATTAATAAATTAACAACAAAAAATTATCAAAAAACGAACAAACAAATAATTGCTTGTACATTAATAAGCTGAAAAAAAGAAAAGAAAAAAGAATGGAAACATTTTTTGAATAAAAGTTTGGTCAACATGGGAAAAAATTAATCATAAATCTGGATTTGTGATTATATTCCACAACCTTAAAACCTAATAAAAAAGGTCAATCTAAGAATTTAAAATTCAAGAGAAAAAATTTGAGCTTAAAATAGTTCTTGCAATTCTGTCTACAAGTTAAAATGGTAAGAATGAAAATTTCTTAATGTGCCATTATTAACATTCAACATCAAAAAAAAAAAATTAAAATTTTAGTTAAGGAAAATATACAAAAATATCATAACCATAAAATAAACAGGCAAACCATAAATATAAAAGGATCTAAACATTGTAATGAATAGCATCTTTATATTCAGAATTACACAACTTTAACTACCCTGCAGAAATAACAGCATAACACAATATTAAATAGTAATAGGACAAAAATTTATACCTAAAAAAACCTCATGTTTACTTTTTTTACAGTAATTTCTCATACTGAAGTTGCATCAAGGTTATTTCGAGATTCATCTAGTAATTTTAAATAGTGGTCAGATATAAAGGATGATACCCAAATGGGCATTATATTCAATAAATTTCCACCTCATACTTTTGTGAGAAAATATATCCTCAACAGCAGAATTCACATGCAACAGACCTACAAACATGTGATTTATTTCCCATAAAATCTGTAGTCAAGGTATTGGCTTCCAAACCCCCCCCCCCCAATCTTCTGATCTACAAGTGAAGAAATAATCAGTGAACTGGTCTATACTATAGATGAGACAGGAATAAATAAAGGGGACAGACATCAATTTTATATAAAATAAAAGACCTAATACAATAAAAAAAATTACATAACTTCATTATAAAATACTATTATATAAATAAAAAATACTGTAATTTCATATTCCAGATATACAGTAAAAAAAAAGAAAGAGAGATGGGGATGCAGGCATTTTTTTCCAGGAATAGCTTTGATAATTGAGTGAAATAAATACTTTAATTTAATAATAATACAATTTGCCTCATCTTCAGCTATCTCTTCAAAATTTCCATACAAGTTAATGAAAAAAAATTGATTTAAAAACTTGCTTCTCAAAAAATGAAAAAGCAAGCATCAGTGTAAATTATTTTAAGAATCTGTAAGATTTTAATGCATAGAAACTTACCAAAACTTAATAGCCACTATAGAGATAAAAAATACTAAAATTGCAGATTAGTATAGTTTTGATGATGACAAAAATCTATAAAATTTTCATCATGATATAGCTATAAAAAGTAATAAAATTCATAATTAACAGGAAAACTTGCGAATTTTATATCATGGAAACGTCAATAAATTTTTAAAACCCCAAAAAATTTTATTAATACCAGAACAGGGCAAAGTTTTGTTTTAAGAAATTTTTTAATAAATTATCATATATGTAAGGAATTATAGAGACATTTCTTCAAACAGCACAAGAAATTCCTAATGAATTCTAAAGAAAATCTTTTTTTAAAACTTATTTGCAACATACATATATCATAAATACCATATATTATGCAAGCAATATAGATAATTATCTACATCATTAACACAGAAAAGAAAAATTATCACCTTCAGCATCATATTTCAACATAAACTATCAAATAATATTGAAAAAAAAAAAAAAAAAAAGACTTTTGTGAATTTGAAAAAGAATACAACTGAGTGTCAAAAGTGGTGCCTTTACTCAATAAAAAGTAATGGGCTTTTCATTTGACCCAGTAGCACATCTTACCCAAAATCTGGTGTAATTAATAATATAAGGTTGAAAAATCATAATATTCCACCAATTCATTGCAAGTGATTAATACAAATAAAGAAACACATAAGTGTTCACTGCTTTTTATCAAATTAACAACTTAATTCAGAATACTACCACTTATGCATCAAAAATGTTATAAGTTAAAATTCCTTTAAAAAAGAATAAATATTGTTGTAAAACAATTCTGTAGATAAAATAAATCTGCTGTCAAATTAATGGAAGAGATCAGTTGACAGAATTAAAGTTAGGGATTAAAAAAACAAAATGTCACAGTTAGTTCACCATTATATTAAAATATGCTGCATGTGATGTTTACTATTTACATTTTAATATAACAGAGATAATATGATATATAATCTTATAAAATATAATTATTTCAAGTTTGATTCTTTTTTTTAAATAGCAGAGGGCAACTGATGCTATTGTACTGAAAATGAGAGAGAAGAAATGCTTTTACAAGAATTTTCAGACACAAAATTAATCAGTAAAACTTAATAACATTGTCTTGTCCCTCAACGTCCACATCTTATATATTTAATAAATATAGCAATCTAACACTAAACTCAGTGGCACAACAGTCCATTTGGGTCAAGGCTGTTTCTTAATGCTTTCAAAAGCTAAACTAATACATTAATTTAATTTTTGGCTTTTCTTTCAGTCTGTTACAACCCAATACATATAACTTGATTACATTAATTCTTTTGTGGAAGAAATACAAATGAAGAAAATATTTTTACCCAACACATTTTTTTTTAATTTAAAATCATTTTACAAAATTTTTTAATTAAAAAAAAAAGTTTATTTTGATTTTAAGTCCTTTGAAGATTTGAAACATGAAAAATAATAAATAAATTTGATTCCAAAGTCTAAGCTAAGCATATAAAGATTTCAACACATTTTATTAAGTGATAAATTGCAGAATAATTTTTACACATATGAAATTACATGAAATTCTTACCATATCTGGCATATATTCGAGGTTCAATGCCTTCACATTCACGAATTAAAATAGGAAATGTTGGATTTAGCTTCTTTATTGGTACATAATGTTTGCGAATAAATTCTCTGAAATATTTCAAGATCATGACTATAAAATCATATTTCATTAATGTTGCAATTCAGTATCACTTTAAAACCACAAGATTTGTGGTTTTTATTTTATATTAAACTTTAATACAGAGCATTTTTTATGTTATCAACACTGTAAAAACTAGCAGAAGTAAACTGTATTTTAAAACTCAAATTTTTAATTATTTCTAACACTTATTTTAAAAACACTGTTAGCAAAAACTCTAAAAGTTTTTTTTTTTGATAATTTAAAGACTGAAATTGAATAATTATTATTTATAAAAGTTTAAAGGAGAGAAAAATAAATTTATAAATTGGGTCATTTATAAAATTTACAAATTAAAAGTAAAAAATACATTCTGAAAAATTAAATAGCTGTTTGAATTTCTTTATGATATTCATTATTATTTCATTTGAAAATTAACTTCAAGTTCATTATAAAGGAATTAAGCATGAAAACAACAGATCATATGATTTTGCTTCAATATTTTGTCACCAGCTCTTAATGATTGAAACCTTAATATTAAAATTGACTCATAAATTATATTTTTAAAGTCACCATTGAATTATAAATCATCAGTTTTTTGCAAAATATTAAACTATGGCTAAGATAATAAATAACAAATTTTTAGTCATGCAAGTTCCATTCTCACTTCATCAGAAAAAGAAAAAAAATTGAGCATTCTAAGAGAAATTGTGAAACTAATTTAAAATGTTCTTATTTACATGATAAAGTAAAAATACTAATCTACATTATCTTCACAGAAAATGAAATATATGTGATGCAAACATGCAGAACTTTATTTAGATGATGAATAACTAATAATATATTAAAAATATTGTAATTTATTTTCTTTACATCAAATAATGGACCCATTTATGCTTTTTTTCCCCCAATGATACACCGAAATTTCTTAAGTTCCTTTATGAAAGGTATCAAAATCTTTTCTAGCAGATGTCATCAGTTGTATTTAATATTCCTAGATAACATTATGAATTGAATAAAAATAAATAATTTTAATCATTAATTTACATAAAACTTATAACTCATTGCCGAAGAAGAATGTTTAAACTGCTTTTTTTCTCTTCTATATTCATTTTTTAAAATTAGTAGTAAAGTAATAGCATAAAACAAATAGATATTCCTTAATATTTCTTACTGTGGGTTTCATTAACTTGCTGCCAATCTTTTCAGAATTATATTTAATTATATATTTTTTTAATTTCCTCCAGTTTATTTGAACTTGCACAGTTACCCTTATAACATAACAAATAAATGCCAAATATCCAAAGAATGAATCAGAGCTGATGGTTACATAGATACACATTTCAGTTCAAACAGCTAAAAATGAAAAAAAAGTTTTAATTATACTTGCAAAAATTTTGAAATTTACAAATACAAATGAATAAATAAATAAAAGCAGCATAACAAGAGTAACTGGCCCCTAGGACATAGTAAGATTTTTTTGACACAATATCTGGTCATTACAAAGCCAAGTGCAAATTGTACCCTGTTTATTATTTTCTTGTCCCTTTATTAGAGCTGATTTCAAGAAATGGCATGAATGCACTAACTCTTTTTCATCAATTCACTTTATAAGACTAGTGATCATGACATTTACACTGCCTCTTACACATCTATCACTATACCTCTGAACAAAAATGCTGCAATTATATAAATGACAAATTGTTGTCCAACAGCATTGAGGAAATATCTATATATTAAACTTTCATTAAAAAAATGTTTTAGAAATTGAATTTCAAAACATGAGAACAAACTTAGAATGTTTTTGACGTTTTTCTTTTTTAAAAAAAATGCTAAATGACTGTAACTTACAGACATTTTAAGCAGAATTTTCAACGAAAAAACATATAAAAAATTAATTTAAAAAACTCGAAAATAAACAATTCAAATATTATTCAACAATATAACTGTAAAAACTATTAAAATTCGTTCTGAAAATATTTTCTATTTTTACCTTATTCCTGAACTTTCATTTGATTTTTGACATAAGTGTATGCGAATTTCCTTCAAGTATGAACCCAATTTTACAGCTTTAGAGGTCATTGTGGTTTTTACACCTAACAATCAATGTGGTAATCTTTTTATAGTAATGCAATTCAGCTTTCTGAGAAAAAAAGCGAAAACTACTTTAAAAAACTGATTTCATAAGGCAAAAAATAATCTAGCTCATAGATAATATTCATTAAAATCCCGCTACTACTAACTTTTAATTTATGATTGTTTGATTATGTTTGGTTGCCAAACAAAATAATAAAATTAAGTTGATAAATATTAGACAGTAGTTTCTATGTAAATGTTAAGTTTTAAAAAAAAAGGAAGTAAAATAAGAAAAGAAACATTTTGTAAGAATAGAGAAGTCATTACTATTTAACGTTTTATCAGTGAAAAGCAAGAATTATTTTACATGCTTAAACGCGAAGCTTTAACGGTAAATTTCAGTTCGATTACATCCAGAGCCAGATTAAGTCTTAGAGGCCTTTAGACAATTATTTATCATCAGTTTGATGCGGCTGGTTTTTCTAAACAACAGAAACCCTCTTTAATGATTCCAGTAAAAAAACTAAACGAATAAGAAACCTAAGTCTATTCTATCGGTCCATCTCCCTAATCTCAGATTTTTTCAAAGTCTTTTCCTCACTCATCGACTCGTAAATTAGTTATTCTCGTCTCTAAATGTGCGAGTTGAATGTCAGGAGTATCAACAACACAAATAACAACATTTTCAGTATATTTTATCATGGTTGTACGGTGGTTAATAGGTTTTCTGAGACTCGATTTAAAGCATGCAACACTATTCAAACAATAGCTCTAAGAACTGCAGAAATTAACTCCGGAAATTCTCCAGAAATTAACTCCGAATATTGTCTTTCTGAAAACTGCTTCACAGGAAATTCTCCCTGAAAAAGTCATGCGACGGGCTACCCAATTCTTTTTAAACAAATAGTTATTGACTTATATTCTCCACTTCTAACAGGGCATTCTCATAATAATCGGAATTTCAATTAAGTTCCAGAGACAAAAAAAATCAATTTCGTTTATTCTTAAATGTACCTCCCAGCTATATTATCACTGTGCCTGAAATCCCCTTGACTGATTATAATCACTTTAGAATTTTAAAATAAAAATCATTCTTTGATTCAAATTAATAATTATTTGAAAAAAAACTTTTGAAATTTCCTTCCTGGTCATTTTATGATTGCTACTGATGCATCCAAAACACTCCAAAGCGTTTCAATAGTTGGATTTTCTTTTCAAAAATTTACATTTCGAATCCATCCTATCAACTCCATTTTAACTGCGGGGAATTTAGCCATTGCTGAAGCATTAAGGCCTTATCACATGGAAAAATATTGTCTGCACTTTCCGTCAGCAATTTTCCGTTTCTACCCTCAGAACCGGTCAAGCAAGTTTCATAATCGATAACGTTTTCTAACCAGCTAGAAAATGCCGTCGGAAATATTGTCCGCAAACGAAATTCAACCAATCATGTGAAAGTTTAAAGTAACGTCACTTTCGTTGTCGTTTGCTGACGGAAAGTCCAGAAGATAGTTTGCCGTGTGATAAGGCCTTAAGATGTTGTTTTCCCTGCAAAAGATTGCCAGATTTTTTGACATATCTATTTCAAAATTATCTCCAACCAATCACCAAAAATAATTTTTAAAGTATAAACTATCACCAAGATAAGCTAAAAATGTTTGGACAAAGAAGTTACAGAAAATGCATCTCGAATTAAATGGATATCTCCTGAAAATATTATTTCAACCCTCAAAAAAGTGATGAAACAGATCATAATCAATGAGTATTGAAACATCAAATATTTTACCTCAGGAGGCAATTTAAGAATTGAAGCTCTCTCTCTCTCTCTCTCTAGTCCAAAATTGGAGGGAAAGTGTTGTCTTGGCCTGACTAATCAGTAAAACAACTATAACACCAGGATTTTTGAATCATTTAACTTCATAGATCACATTCTGTTGCGACCTGTATGGACCTCTTTTACTTAACATCTCTATGTTGCTTGAACTCTCAGTTTTGTAGTAATTCTTCATTTGGATTTCAGAAACCTGAATATGAACCGAATCGCATAAGTAAAATTGCTCTGAAATCGCTAAAACTTTTTTGGGGGGTGTACTTGTGATGAAATTACTTGCTCTGTAAATTTGGAAGCAGTGAATAACATAACAAGTAAACTAGGAAGTTGATTAATACTTTTTGATATTTTATTTGCTTTTGTAAAAGGTATATCTAAATTTATTTTCGTAGCGATAAGTACTTATTTCTCGTTTATTGTTAAACATTTTATATTGTTGAATTAAAATATTTTTGATTTAAATATAGAAAGGATGATATTTACAAGTACTTTTTGATATCTTATTTGTTCATATGAAATTTTAAATTTGAAGAACTTTGTTTTTATTATTTATAATTAATATAGCTTTCATATACTTAATATTCTTTTTATTGATATATTAGATTAATGTTAGCTTGTATTGTTATTTTAGCTGAATTAGGTGTGTTCTTATTTTGTTCAAAAAATTATGAAACAATTTTTCTACAGCAAATAGCAAAGTTATAGAAATTTTCTTTACTTATTGGTTATTTGATATGTTACTTACTATACTTGAAAGTGTATCATTGATTTGGTAGCTCATTGAGATTTTGAATTATTTTAGGATTATATTGGCATTATTATATTTGATCTTTGATTAGTTTATTTGTATGGATACTTATCAGTTTTAACCCTCTGTAAAGAATAAATTAAAATATTTAATTATCTTATAAAGAATATTCTCGTGATTGAAAATTCTGATTAAATACTTGGAAAAGTATTAATGAAACTATTTAGAAGTTTTTGCCGTGGTGTGTAAGTTTATCAACAATAAACATGTGTATATATATAATGAGGATTTTAGTGCATGTTAGTACCAATAACATATATGTGGGCAATGTGAAGAAATGTTTTAAAAGCATGGTCACTGTCTGAAAAGATTTTATATACCAACCCATATTATAATTTATAATGCATATTATAATTTTATACAAAGAACTTAAAAGCATCTTGATCAAAATATATTTTTTTATCTTCTGTAGTTCATACAAGGGCTTCAAAAAGAGTCTTCTGAGAAAATTATTTCGGGAATTATTCTGAGAAATTTTCTGCTTATATTTAAATAAAAGTTGCGATCTTCGCTAGGTTCCACTTCAGTGTATGTTTAAAGAACTGAATTTCTTCAGATAATGCACACGGGAAGCTATGTATGAATACAACTGAGGATATTTAATTTGTAATAATATTTTTTTATATTCATGGAAATTTGAAAAATAATAACATTGATTTTGGTTTTTGTTTAACTTTCCCCAATGAAAAATTTCCGTTCAATCATCCAAGGATAATTTTTTAGGGAGGGGGGATTTCTTGCATTGTTTTTCTATAATGAACTTTCATTTTTGCCATCATTTCCAAAGCATGTTGTTTCTTCTTTGCTTTCTGATAATTACCAACATCAAAGTCCCATCATATGGTTCTTTCTCTCCACTAGCTTCTCATAAAGTATAGATGGATGCAACTGAATTAATGTAATTTATATTATAACTAGCTGGTACCCGGCACGTTGCTGCCGCAGAAGAAATAATTTTGGAAATATCGTTTGAAATTTAAAATTACTGTCTTGTTTAGATAGAATTAATAATGTTAGAAAGAATAACATTTATCTCCGAATATGATGAGAATAATACTTATTTGTATGAATATATTCATTGATATTGAAAGATATATAAAGAAACGTAAATAACATTCATTCTATTTTATTAACTGTATTATTCAAGATTTTGGGGGGGGGTGGAATTTTTTACTTTTCCATTATCAACAGAAATAGTTATTCAAAGTTTCATCGCAATCGGATGAGCGATACGGCACCGTATAAGAGACATACAGACAAACATTCATTTTTATTTATATCGATGTTGTTTTTAATGCTCTCGGATTCTTAAAGTTTAGTTATTGATTTTTTTTTTCTTCTTTTTCGACTATTACAGGTTCAACAATGCCCGTCATTCACTCCTCAATATATTTCGAATTTTTCCAAAGTTTTTTTTTCATTATCTTCCTCCGAATAACCTTTGTTTTTGTCATCATGGTCAAAGTAGGCTCCTTGTTGGCTTTTTACACAATCGCCAGTTCCTCTTAGTCCCATTCATTCATTTCATTCTTTTTCCCTGTCTGCATGTATCTTCGTCTCTTACAGATTCTCAATCTGTACCTCATCTTTTTCCTTGTCAACTAAGACTTCTTTTGGTGTCACTGCTATTGGTCGTAGTGTAACTGTGTGGTGACATCTTAATAAGCCAGTAACAGCCACTAGACATTAGCGTTCGCTTTTATCAAATGGTTAAGTTACTGGACTTCAAACCCAAACATCGCAGGATCGATCCTTGGCGGAATTCAACCTACACATTGGCACAATCCCGCCAACTCCATCGCCACAAGTGGGGTTTTTTTGTACTATCATTCACTATACGCCTACGACTCGCTTGTTATTATTCTGTGAATTCTGTTACTGTATCATATTTTCTCATTTAGAATAGAAGAATTCGGCTAGAATATGCTTCTAAAAAGGTTATAAAAGAAACAATTACTAAGGTAAGTAAAAAAAAAAACTATGCCAAACTTCAACAAAATTATCTATGGAAATGTTGTTTATAATATTCTGTCAATAAATAAATTTGCTCTATTAGTAGATAAATATAACGAAAATAGCACAATATTACAGTTTTGTCTCTAAATTCTAAAAAGTTAACCAAAATTATTGAAAATTTTAATGCGTATTGGAAATTCTTGTTCCAATCCTTTTATTCAAGCTGAGTGTGTTCCCCAATGAAGCGTTCTCAGTGTGGCACTTTTTATCCTTCACCTTAGTCAGATTTTAGACCAATTACCTCCATCTGTTAAAGGCTGAATGTTGATGATTTCCAGATATCTTGTCAGGGATCTAGTATTCGTTTAATTGAGCGACAGCTGCAATATGCGGTGAATAAGTTAGTGGCATGGTGTAATGACAATGGCCTCACTCTTTCTGCTGAAAAGAGCCGTTGTGTCCACTTTTGTCGGAAAACGGGTATACATCCAGATCCGATAATTCGTATTGGTGATGTGGTTATCCCTGTTGTGACAGACATGATATTTCTAGGAGCTGTATTTGATAAGAAACTCACCTTTCTTTCACATATTTTGAAATTACGGAATAAATGCGAATCGCTTCTCAGTATCCTTAAAGTTCTATCTACAACGACGTAGGGTGCTGATCGCACCTGTCTGCTGAGGATCTATCAAGCAATAATATTATCCCGCCTTGATTAGGGATGTGCTGTGTATGGCTTGGCTTGACCTAATGTTTTACGCAAATCGGACACAGTACATCACTCTGTCTTGAGAATTTGCTGTGGGGCTTTTAGAACCTCACCCGTTCAAAGTCTATACGTCGTCTGGCATCAGCTACCACTACACGTAATGCGTAAAATGCTCTCAGCTCAGTACTATTTTAGGATTCAGTCAATTTTTAATCACCCACTACGGCAAATGACACTTCCCATTGGCCTTCGCAGACTTTACAATGCCCGTCCCTTCAATACTCTCCCCTTTTGTGAGAAAATGCAAATTAATTGTTGCTGATGCAGGCCTTGGTGACGTACAATTTAAACAGACAGAATTCTATGTATTTTCACCTCGGGATGTTCCTAAGTTTTCATACATCGACCCCTTTCATACATTCGATAAGTTTTCCACAGCAACTGTCATATTTCAAAAACTTTTTGCCTCTCACAGGAACTATTTTTCATCATACGAGCCTATTTTTACAGCTGGCTCAAAATCGGAGAGTCATGTTGGCTGCGGAATTAAATTTTTTACAAAAAGTCTTCAGCTACCGTTTTCACAATTCTTGCTCAGTGTTGACTGCAGAGCTTGTAGCAGTTTTTTGTGCTCTTCAGAAAATTGAAAATTCCTATCGGCATAAATTTGTTTTGTATAAGACAGCATGAATGCTTTGGAGATATCATCCCACCCTGGCAAATGGATGCATCCTGGGGCAATAGATATTTTATGTTGCTTGAGAACACTACAGGCCAAATATGTTTTAGCTTCATTTTGCTGGGTTCCTAGTCTCTTTGGAATTTTAGGCAATGAAGACGCTGACTGCGTGGCCAAAGCAGCTTCTAGTGTATGGCAGACATCAATTCCATACCGAGATACAAAACTTAGAATCGCTCATTACATACATTCACTCTGGCAGGAATCTTCGGATCTGGAGAATCATAATAAGTTACATTTCATTATATAGCATATTCATGCATGGCCCATTGCTTCCATAAGAAGTGTCGATGTGAAACTTATTCGTCTTCGCGTCAGCCATACCCGTTTTACTCATAAACACCTATTTGGTGAGAGAGCACATAGATGCTCGTCATGTAATGTTGATTTTACTGTTGCAAATATTCTGGCTGAGTGCCCAAACTTTAATTCTCATCGCATAACGTATTTTAACTTAACTTCACTTGACTTGTGAGAATTAGTGGAAGAACCTCCCCACCAGTATATTTTAAACTTTTTAAAAGCTATTGGATTTTATCATTTTATATAGCTGTTTTTCAACAATGAACTGGTTTTGCCTGACTGATCTCTCATTTTGATTGCTGCTGTTTTACCGACTAAATTTTTTAATGTACCTTAAATATTTCAACTTCTTTATTGGTACCATTTCCAACCATATGATTGGTGCAGTATGGCCTACTTTTGGCTCTTGCTCCCTTAAAATTAAGTTAACCAACCACACACCTCATAGATAAAACACAGGAGGAGGAAAACAATGCCAGAACCACAACGCCAAGATCGCGGGAAGAAGCTCTACCTCTAGGCCAGGGCATAAGTACAATTTACAATTAGTAACGTTTTATAATATATCCAGTATGGGAAAAAATTAAAACTCTGCATGAAATAAAAAGGTATTTAATCATACAAAGAACTCAAAGACGAATTAAAATTAATGTTATTAATATGTCCATGACAATTAAAATTGCACTTAATTATAATTTTAGTAAAATTATTTATATACAAATAAAAAGTGATATATGACTTTAAAAAAAATTTCGAAAGCTTTAGATGTAGGAAAGTTATAAAATTGCGGTTCTCGCACTTATTGATTCGGAAATGTTTAAGATTTCGTTGAAGTCAATATATACTCAAAAGAACTCATTCAAGAGTCCTTTCTTTTTTAAATCGTACTGAAGCTCTGAGATGTGAAAATGTAAGTTTTAGTTAAATAAAAGATTTTTTGCAGCTTGCACTTGTTATTGTCATTAGTATCAGCAGAACTACCTCACATAATTAAAAAGAAAACAAATTATGAATGTGTAAGTGAGATAAAAAACATCCAATTGATGTTTAGTTTATATATATATATATATATATATATATATATATATATATATAATATACACACACTGAAGTGACAAAAGTCATGGGATGACTGTTAATATCGTGTCGGTCCTCCTTTGCCCGGCGAAGTGCAACAACTCGACGTGTCATGGAGTCCACAAGTCGTTGGAAGTCCTCTGCAGGAATATTGAGCCACGCTGTCTGTATAGACTTCCATAATTGTGAAAGTGTGGATGGTGCAGGAGTTTGGGCACGAACGGACCTTTCGATGATGTCCCATAAATGCTCGATGAAATTCATATCGGGCGATCTAGGTGGCCATATCATGCGCTGGAATTGTCCAGAATGTTCTTCAAACCAATCGCGAACAGTTCTGGCCCGGTGACATGGCGCATTGTCATCCATAAAAATCCCATCGTTGTGTGGTTACGTGAAGTCCATGAATGGCTGCAAGTGATCTGCAAGCAGCTGAACATAACCATTTCCAGTCAATGATCGGTTCAGTTGCACCAGAGGACCGAGTCCATGCCATGTAAAAACAGCCCAAACCATTATGCAGCCACCACCAACTTGAACAGTGCCTTGCTGACAGTTTGGGTCCATGGCTTCGTGGGGTCTGCTCCACACTCGAACTCTACCATCAGCTCGTAACAACTGAAATCGTGACTAATCTGACCACAATTTTCCACTGGTCTAGGGACCAGTCGATATGCTCACGAGCCCAGGAGAATAGTTGCAGGCGATGTCGTGCTGTCAGTAAAGGCACTCGAGTCGGTCTTCTACTGTCATAGCCCAAGGAAGACAAATTTCGCCGCACAGTCCTATCGGACACGTCCCACATTGATTCCTGCAGTTATTTGACGAAGTGTTGCGCGTCTATTAACACTGACCATTCTACACAGACGTCGGTGGTCTCGGTCGTTAAGAGCAGGTGGTCACCCACTGCGCTGTCCATGATGGGATGTGATGCCTGAAATTTCAAACTCTCGGCACACTCTTGATACTGTGGATCTCGGAATGTTGAATTCACTAACGATATCCGCAATGGAATGATCCATGCGTCTAGCTCCAACTAATATTCCACGTTCAAAGTCTGTTAATTCTCGTCGTGCCACCATAAATCACGAAAAACCTGTTCACATGAATAACTTGAACACAAATGAAAGCTCTGGAAAACGAACTGCGCATTCATACTTTTTCGCTGCGATACTACTGCCATCTGTATATTTGCATATTGCTATCCCATGACTTTTGTCATTTCAGTATATATATATATATATATATA
>JAPMOQ010033694.1:4650717-4686105 GCA_026543055.1 Argiope trifasciata
CTTTGCGTTGGTGCGTCAAGTGAGTCTGACGACTTTGCGTTGGTGCGGCAAGTGAGTCTGACGGCTTTGCGTTGGTGCGTCAAGTGAGTCTGACGGCTTTGCATTGCTGATGGAGAGATGGCGCCAAGAGAGCTGTTGAAAATTCATCACGTCCGGGTCACCAATTTGGCGTATGTGTTGGCGGAATTGTGCCAATACGTCGGTTGAATTCCGCCAAGGACCGAACCTGGGACCTTTGGATTTGTAAGCCAGTAACTTATCCACTATACAAAAATGGCCACCGATGTTTAGTGGTAGGTACTGGCTTATTAAGATGTCACCACAAAAATAGATAAGAACATTGTTTCACTTTTAAGCCTTAAAAATAAATGGGTTATATATAATTTCAACATTATTCATTTAATTTACGCCAATTCTTCCTCTTTCTAATATATTAAATTTCAGTGGATCTTAAAAATGATTATTTTTAAAAAGATAGCTTAGCAAACGAAACAGATTAGATTGTTAATATATAAATAATAGCCATAAATTGAAATGATATATTTTTCAGTTACATTATTTAAAATTTTGAGTGTAATATTATATGCGTGTAAATAATAAATCAATAATTAATCTCTATTGCTTCAGCAATTATTTTATTTTGTCATAATTTTTTTAAAAATAATGTGCAAATTTATTTACAATATCAAAGCGTCATATTTAATTTCTTGTAGAATTTAGAGCATTTCCTTTATTGCTCATCTTTCCATCCAAAAAATCTTACAGTATCTGTATCAAAATTATTTGTTAGTATGTATACAATAATTATTTGATAAAAAGTCCAAATAAATTATGATAATTAGTTTTTTATTAATTATATAAATAATCACTTGTAAAATGTAAAATTGATTATTATGTGATATCTGGAAGCTAAATTTGAGAAACGTTACTTGCCCCCCCCCCTTCGGATATATCTTGCCCTCCAAGAGAGGAAAATTGCTGCCGCCGCCTCTCATTTTCCCTTACTTTGTGAACACGTTTTTAATTTTTGAAAATCTGGAGAATAAGAGTTTATTAGAAACAATTTTCTTTTATAATTACAATAAACTTACTGTTTAATTTTTCGCCCCTTGGCAAACTGCACCCAGGCTACATGCTCTGTCTGCTTCATCATAGTAGCGCCAGTTAGAAAGAAAAAAAATACACAGCTGAAATGTAAAAGTAATTTTAAGCAAAAATAAGTAAAAAATGATCTTAAAAAAATTCTGAATACAATTTAAATAATATCTATAATAGGATCGGATAAATTTTTAAATTACGAAAACAGATTTTTTTTTTTTAGAATTATCATATCAAATTTGCTAATTGTAATCAGGAATGTTGCTAGAAGAGTGTTCCAAATTTAATTTATTGATTTAGTTTGAAGAAATTTGACTGTGCACCCTTTATAATTAAAGGAAAGCAAATATTAATACCTTTTAAAATACTTCAAAAAAAAAATTCTCTAGTGCTGTGAATCCCCTTCTCCCTTGGCTACTTTGTCTGTTTGATTATTTGACTCTTCTTATACCCAGTTTTTAATGCACGAGGGCTACTTTAGCAGGAATATCGGTAATTTTGAATGGAAGCTAGATTATGAGGATGACATCTGAGCCGTCTCTACTTCTTTGTATTTAGCCTAAGTTTCTCCTATTGGATCAAAGGTGCAAATACTGCGAATGGAGCCTGGGGTAAAGAATTTAATATTTAACCTTTATTTGAAATGTCAGTGATTTACAGAATTTTCTTTCAATGGATATATGGAAGATATTTAACGTTGTTTCATAATTGTTCCAGCTTAATTATCAAAATGCATGTCAATAAATTATTTCATTATTACAGAAAAAAATACATATGCTTTCAAGCAATTTTTAGATCTGTGGCCCAGATTTAACTTGGATGAGAAAACAGGAAATATTGTGCATTTTTATTATTTAAAAAATTAATTTCCGTGTAAGCATTTTTTTAAAACTAGACTCGATACTATCATATGCTTTTTGTTTGATTTTATTTAAATACGAATGTAAGAAGTTTTAATTAATAAAAACTAAAAATGCTTTTAGTTATATTGAAAGTATATTTCAGTTGCTTTTGAATTTAGTGTTCGCTTTTATAAGTGTGTATAGTCAGGTATGATAATGATGTAATTTTTATAAATATATTAATAGGCATAATTTTATAAATGTTAATCCAATTAACTCGTTGGTGGTGAATTTAGGAGTTGCTTTTATTTTTGTTAAAATCAAAATTTTCCAGCAATACTTGACTGTGATTGGTTCATTTAGTTATTACCGATCCAGTTACAGCAATAGCAGGTTTAACTCTCTGCATTCGGTACAGGAAGTTTAAAATCGATTTATTAGTTATTAATGAATTTATTAGAGAACAAATATTATGCAAGGAATAAATTATGGTAAAAATGATGAAGAAAACTTTTTAAAAAATTAAATGAGAAGCAGATAAAATTATATAGAATTTTCTATACAAGATCGATCTGATAAGTTTTCATACAGTGTATTGTAGTTAGTATTATGCTCAAGATGCAAAAAAGTCATACTCAACATGTACGGAGAGTAAGTTAATGTTTTATTTCCTTTTTCTCTTTGTAAATGTATATAAGTCATACTAAATGTATATGCTCAAGTTACGATTAGCTATATCTATAAATTTATTGAAAAATGCAGCAATTATGTTTTAAAGCGCATATTTTTTAGCATAGTGAAACTTTATTCTTTTATACAATGATGAAATGTTCAAATATGTGTGTACTTATTTCAATTTTTAATCACGCCAGTATATTTCAAAATGTTATTACCTTTATGTTATAATTAATTTTTTCATTGTTGTCTGCATGAACTTAAATCTCGCGTGTACAATGCATACATTACAAAGTGTATAGTTATATTCAGGAATGCTAAATGTTTATTGAGGCGCACTGTTGATACCTCATTAAAACGAGAATGCTTTACTTAATTATTTTCGAGAATTTTCTTGAGGTTATTGCACTGTATTTACTGTGTTATGTTTACATTTATAAATATATTATTGGAAAATGGAAAACATTTTGATTCTTTTGAAAAACGAAAACAGGACATTCGGAAATGAAGTAGTAGATTTCATAAATTTGTCAAAGAAAGGCTAAATGTTTGGGTTATAAACACGATATTTTGTCGACTCTTTTTGATTTGTAATCACGATGATATTCATTTCGATGATCCATATTCTCATTGCATTATCAATATGATTTTATCTTTTTCATTTGTATTTGGAAGATAATTGACTCCATCGTTATTGCCCCGTTTTGATGTTTAAGACTAAAGTTATTCATTATGTTATTGCATTATCAAAATAATTTTTTTTTTCATTTGCAGGTTTATTTCCGGTATCGCTGTATTTTTTTATAGACAGCGACGGGGACTGAATTTTTGCTGGAATTCTTAGAACTTTAAGATTGACAAGTTTTTTATTATCACTAATAAATAATTTTATGTCGGTGTCTGGCACAGGGGTAGCATGTCTTCCCCGTGATTTGGGCGTCCCGGGTTCGAGTCCCGGTTCGGGCATGGTTGTTACGCTGTGTTCTGTCTGTGAGGCGTGTGAATGTGCCCCCTGTAAAAAGAGGTTGTGCAAGTGAATGTGTGTGACATCTTTATTTGAGCTATAAGTCCGACTTCTGCCCTCTGGGTGCTCAAGGATCTTTACCCTCCGAAGCTACTGCACCCCCTTTCCGTAGAAACACGGACACGACAAAAAAATAATTTTATTCTTATTGAATACACAATGCAAAAAATTATTTTATAAAAAGTTATTATCCTACCTAGTAATTAAAAAGAATTTCTTTTTGTTTTTAAATTGTTTTATCAAAACGTTGCAAAACATAAGAATATATTTGGAAAATATAAGAAAACATAGGAATTTTTAGCGACATGCTAATCATAATTGGAAAGAAGCCGTTTAATTATGTACATTAACCTGGTACATCGCTTAGTAACTGATCAGCTAATATGATATAGCTGTAAAGCTTTTACAGGGAGCAAAACTTTGATACTCATAAGAATAAACTTTCTTTCTTCATTATTAGACTATATGGTTTTAAAGAGGAATTATTGTTATTTTTTCAAAACAGGAAGACATTTTTCTATTTCATTTCTTTATAGATTATTTTTAACGCTCACTTAATTTCTATTTACCTCGTCAAATACCTATTTTTGAATATAAATAAAAAATAAAATAAATTTGAGGTGTGGTGAAGATAATCTTGGGTTCATTAACTAATCTTATTACGGTCACAATTATTTATAAGAATTATGTTACACTCGGACAAAGTTAAAGCACAAATTTCAAAGCATAGAAGCAAAGCAAATACAAAACATAGCATAGAAGAAGAAAAAAATTCATTACAGCCTATTCGTCCCTTGTTTAATTTTTGCTGATGCTTTTTGCTTGAGAGGCAGCTGCTTTAAGGCCTTATCACACGGCAAAATATCTTCGGCACTTTCCGTCAGCAAACGACAAGGAAAGTGACGTCACTTCAAAGTTTCACATGATTGGTTGAATTTCGTTTGCGGACAATATTTCCGATAACGTTTTCGAGCTGGTTCTAAAAAGTTGTCGATTATGAATCTTGTTGACCTTTTTTTGAGGGTAGAAACGGAAAAGTGCTGGCGAAATTTCACCTTGTGATAAGGCCTTTAGTTGCATGGGACACGACAGTCAGTTGTAATTAATGTCATTGGACTGTTTATTAATCTTTGCTTTAGTTTTATCATCTGGTTTTATGAATTGATTGTGGGCAATTGTTGAATTGCTGGAGTTGCATAGGTATTCAGAACTCAATTACAAAAACTGTATTACGGTTAAACGCAATACAATTTTTTATACTTACCATGACCCCGGGGAATCGATAAACCAAATGTTATCAATCGTAAAAGTAGCGCTTCCATCCTAATTCAGACAGCAAAATAAGGATAAAAACTTTTAAAAATAAGATACTTATAAAATATTTGTTAATTTTTGATAGATTTTTCATTCTAAATTTTCTGTTAACAGGTATATTTCTTTTTTAACATTTACAAATTTTCTTTTAGCATAACAGCTGTATGAATATGGATTCTGTAAATTCTTGTTAGCCTGATCTTTTATCTTGCGATTTTAGGTTGTGGAATCATTTGAAATGGCTAGTGAGCTTCAGAGTCGTTGACAGTTTAACATAATTTAAGGATGGCATCACACTGCGTGTCAGAGAGATCGTTACAGATAAGTTGTATTCTGTAACAGCAGTTCCCTCCCCCTCCTTCTAACATATAGAACATAGTTTGTACTTTAATTAAACTGCGAAACTTATTATTTTAAACTAAATTATGAAATGAAAGGATCAAACTTGCTAAATGTAAATCCTGATGTATAAAATCGAACAAATGAATTTAATAATGCAAAAATTCAGTCAATCCGTGTATTAAAAAGTAAAATGATTTATCTTATCAAAAATCTGGAGAGTTGTAAAATCGACAAGTAAATTCAATTATATGAAAATTCTGGACATCAGCTCATTAAAAAGGGAAATGTTTATTTTTATTTGTAAGATCTGAATTATAAACGTTAAAAAATTGCAAAGTGTGAAATTCAAATAAAAATATTTGAAATAACCGGAATTGCAGTGTATTTTGATTTATATATAATGCATATCTAGAATATTTTTCTATTTGTTTCTTCTTACTTTCTAGCTTTGTTTATCTTTTTTTGTTTTCTTGCTCTCATAACTTTTATGATATTTTTTTTTTGTTTAGATTCTCATATTAAAAACTAAGAAATTATTTTTCCTTAGTGAAAAGTTGTTTAAATATTAATTAAATGCTAGTTTATAGACTTTAGTTTTATTCGCCGAATAGAAATCAACAAATGTGGTGTCGCTTTCCTATTTCAATGTACTTGACAACAGAAGACTGATTTTCCATTTTATAAAATACTCAGTCTTTAGTCGATAGTCTATCTTGTTCCAGATTGACGGTGCAATATTACAAACTAATCGTCATACCAATTTAGGTGAGTTTTGGTAAGTTTGCATCCATGTTCTGAGCATTTATTTTGAAAAAATAACTAAAAAACGAGGAAAATTGCGCTCTAGTTTTCTTAATTTTTTTTAGTACACATTAAATCTATCTTGTCCAAATGACATTGTGCTTGTGTGGTACAGAAGTTTTGATAGAATATTCCGGATCAAGAGCCATCCTGGTCATCTAATGCCTTAACATTTCTTTAAAACGGGTTGATAATGTAAATAAACTTAATTAAACTGAACTTCTTGATTTCTTTGTTTAAATATATTAATTCAAGTGTAAGCTATAAATTCAATAATTTATTAATAATTTAATGTATTGAATATTCTAATGGCATCAGTAATTTTTTAAGAATAAGTATTTCAGTTGCTATCTTCTTATAATACTTTTAAATTATTAACAACTGTGAATTTCTTTCTCTATTGTCACAATATATTGTATGATATAAATACTATATTATTAAATATTCTAAATGCCAGAAAATATCGTTAAAATATTGTAACAATGCTGTTGGGAATTTTGTGCAAAAACGGTTCTTATGATATATATTGCTTTATTTTCTTAAAAATAATTATATAATATTATATTACAGAATTTTATATTATAGATGGATTGATATACATAAATAACAATCCCAACTTTGTAGGGCGGCTGAAAGAAACAAAACAAGGCTCAATTTTGGTGTTCATTGCAAATTAAAAAGCGGTTGAAAGTTTGAATTAAACATTTATAAAAGTTTAATGTGAGCTCTTCCAGATACACGGAGAATATTCAGATATTGTTTTAATTCATCTCACACTTTTTTTAAGAATGTCTGTTGTGAAGCTTTGAAAAGCTCAGAAACTCGTGTGTTAAGTTTATCAACGCCATTTGGTAGGAATGAAACAAATCAACACCTGCTCACTCTGATTCCTCATAATTGTGTAACATTTGAATTCTCAACTGTTTATTTCAGACTAACATTAAAATAGGGTGGGTGTTGTTGTTGTTTTGCTTCCTTTTAATAGCCCTGGACCATTCTTAAAGCTGGAACACTCATTTGTGTACACCCTTCATTTCATAATTCATGATTATAAATATTATGGAGTCTAAAAATTAATATTTTTCAAATTTTCTTATAGATGGCATCCCCGCCGTGAAAATCCATACTTACTTAAATTAATACTTAATAATATTTAAGAGTTCTGAAATTATTAAAATGTTGCATTGTCCTTGGGAATCAATAACTATTCAAAATTCCAGAATTCTATTACATCAGAACATGTGTGAAAAATCAACTACAAAATTCCATCAATACAAACATGGGATATTTGAAATTACATGTTTAATACAAACAATGCAAAAATAATGAAATAAAAGTGTAAATTCAATTCTTTCAAATTGGTTTTCATTTCCTTAAAAAAGGGGAGAGATTTTTTCCCTATCCTACACACTGTTAACAGAAAGCAGAAATTAAATTTTTTTTTTCTTTCTTGTATACAGAGAAAATATTGTAGTCAAAGAATTTGGAATTTTTGATTTAGGGAAATTTTTATCGACCTTATTTGGAGTTAACAGTCTATTTGAAGTTTCTTTAGAGTCTATCTTCTCGGTAAATGAAAAATATAAGCTAGACAAGTAAAATTTGGTATATTATCACTCATGCCTGCCTATGTATAGTAAGAACACCGCAAACTTAGAAAAAGGAATTTTTTGGATGAAATTCGTTAACTAGAACTGTGTGTGAATGAAAAAATTGTGCACATGTTTACATATACATGTGGTTATTCGTAGAATTATAGATATGAGTGAACTTTTGAATCAAATCCATCAAAGTGACCGTCTATTGATTTGCCCATTCGTATGCAAGCGAACTCAATAACTGAAAAACGCAACTATCTAAGTAAATAAAATTTAGTTTTTGGTCTTGAAAGACCTAATAAAAGAAAGTCGAGTCGATCTTGTTGATTTTTGCAGTTATTTAAGAATTTTGTATACAGCAAATATTTAATCAACAGGAACTGAGTGTGTTCTATGAAACAATGCATCTATATTATAAACTGTTAGTTTTCAAATAGGAAAACTCTCCATATCTTTGAGCATGTTGTCTCCAAATATTTTAGTTGAATTAAAACCAAATTAACAGCAGCACAACATGTTCTTAATTTGATTTTCATTTAACCAAAATGATTGAGATGACAGATGCAGAAGATGTTTATTTTTATCTAAGCAATATATAGACGAAATATCAAATTTCAAATTAAAACTAAGTAGCAAAATTAAAAACCGAACGAAAATCAAAAAAAGAAAATAATAGCAAAAATAAAGATACTCTTAATAAAGAATTTCTGAAAAACAACAACCTCGTTCTCCCCTCTACGGAGTAAATTCGTCCAGAAATGATAAACAAGGGATTCTGGAACAAACGATACTTGAAGAGGCACAACTCTGATGGGAAAAACTTGTAGTGCTGTTAATTTGGAACCGAAAAATCTCTATTAATGACTTTTAACTCAATATTTCTTTCCCACTTTTTAAATTCTTATGTTTGAATTTTTCAATGACCTGTCAAAAAAGTGAAACCGATTTAACGGATTTCGAATTTATTGGGCAAGATACAGTAAATGGCTTTGGGAAATTGTTCTCACCTTTCTAATAACCATGTGATTTTGTTTCCCCATTTAATAAAATATTATAAGCTTTTTGTTCATAAGATGATCTAGATATTTTATATTTACATTATTCTATTGAGTGTATTATCGATTTTTAAATATTTTTCATAATGCACTGCATGACATAACCGAGTTTCAAGTTTAATAAATTTTCCTCGAAATCAGTTCTTAAAATCAAGAGTGTACTATATAAAAAATCATTATTTATCAGAGATTATATATTATTTTATTATTCCGTTCTGTGTATATATTGTAGATTACATTTATTCGATATGAAAGTCCTAGACCGAACCAGATTTTCTAAAATTATTTCATGATACCAGGAAGCAAAATCAAGGCAGTTGTCCTAAAATGATGCTAATTTGGATTTAGCAGTTAAGCATGAATTTTTTAGGCTTATTTCATTTTCATTTGATGAAAACGAAGAATCCTCTAAAGTTTGCAAGTATTCAAAGGGATATGGCAAATTATTTTTTTTATTATCATTATAGTCTCCACTAAAAGATTCCACTCGATTATAAGAAACACATTTAACATTATCGGCAGCACGATAATCAACATTTGCAGAATTTGTTTCGTAATGGATTTCATTCATTTTCTTTTTATTTCTTTTCCTTTTTTACTAACTTTTATTGTTATATACTTTAATGTAATTTTACTTTTTTTCTGATAGCAAACATGTTGTTTTATAATCGATTCATTAACTGTCTCATGTGCTGGATTTTAGGAATTTTGTACATTTGTGCCCTTTTGATGGCAATATATAGTTTTGATATTTCGATAACTTAATTGTCAATTAATCAATCAATCGAAAATAATTTGGATTTATTTTTAATGTGACCACTTAGTTGTAAACCCTCCTTCTTTGCATGATGATGGAAATTTCCATCATAACATTTTGTGAAGAAAAAATTGTACTCAAAACAAGTATAATGCAAATCGGTTGTTAGCAACTTATTGCATACAAAATAAGGAACGTAGCTGTCAAAAAAAAATCAAATTTTGAAATTATTACAGCGGGTTTGAACTTGTCATTCCGCTGTTTGTTGTGGTTAGAAGAACGTTCGGTTACTTGACTAATTTTTAATAACTTATCTCAGATTAAAAAATAAATAAATAAAAGCGATGATGAATGGAGAAATTTAGAAGAGAGGGACAATGAAGATTTTGTGCTGAGCTTAACATGTCAGTTTGCATGATGATAGAAATATCTATCATACTGTTATTTAATTATTTTATATTATATATTATATATTACACTAAAATATTTAAAACATTTTCATTTGATCTAGAGCATGAATTGTATTACCTTATTTACTTCATTCAAAAAAAAGGTTAATTTGAGAAGAAATTGATTCAGGATTGCATATTAATTATAATAATGAACTAAAAATTAAAAAGCAGAAATAATTAAATGCTTCAGTTCACTTATGAAAGGGCGTTATTAAAATAAATTTTATAAAATTAATTTATAATTCTAAGAAATGTCATCGCCCAGTGAAAAAGGTGCGAAATTACATGAATTGTCCAAATCTCTCATGTAGTTTCAAAATGGAGCCGTAATCTAACGAATCAAAATCCTTTGTTAAAAGTCAATCGCAAGAATTAATTTCACTAGAAATACTTATATTTTATGATGGAGCTAAAATTCAATCATAACAAAAAAGAAATACTCGTTTGCTGATTCTGTTAAAAGTGAATAACAGATCAGAGTCACTAAAAATAAACCAATACTTTCTATTCAGTCAAATACCGTATTAAAAATACGTTCCAAAGTGCAATTCGGAGAATTATGCGTCTGCGTAGTTTGGTTCTTGCATAACTACTCATACTTACTTAACTGTCTGTAAGAATTCAGAAAACATTTTACGTAAAAGCTGGTCTGTGGTAAGTTGTTAATTTTGATCCGTCTGTTGATCTGTCCAACTATTCTTGTGCTATTTTATAAGGTGAGAAATAGTTTTAAACTTTTTTCTGTTAGTTTAAATGCCGTTTCTCAATAAAAATGAAAATTTTTGAAAATCTTTATTAGACTTTTACTGGAATGTGTGTCTGGTGAAAGATTTAGGCTGATTTTAGCATGTCTATAATGGGCACCAGCCGGGCCTAACAGCAACTTTGTAGATAATTGGATTTAAATGGGGAGCGAAATTTTTGTATGTAAATAAATGTGAACAAAATTTGTTTGAAGTATTAAAAAAAATGAAATTTTTATCTTTAAAAAAATTCCATTACAAATTGAGGATGATTACATGACCTTGAATTTTTCCTCATGTATTAAAAAAATTTTATCATTATTTTCAGTAAGAAAAAGAGATGAATTAAAATAAATGTAGATAGCTCATAAAGTTTAAAATTTGTTGATAAAAGCGAAACAAATTAACAATGTGTCATCATGAATATTATTTATTAATAATTATTATGAGTGATTCAAGAAAAATTGTTATTATAAATTTGTTAATTTACTTGCTTATATTAAAAGCGAATTATAATCGATTATTTTTTGAATAAATAAAATTGCTTCCATTTAATCAGCCATAAATATAATAATAAGAGTTAATGTAACTAAATCTTGTATTAACATTCTTATGCTGTAGATTTAGGTTGACAAGGCTTAAATGTAAATGCGAGCACTTGAAATCAGGTTTAAGATATTAGATTTATTGCAATGAAATAGGATTTTCAGGAATATGAATGAAATAGGGATGATGATGAGTGTCAGATACTTATTTTCGATTAAATAGTGGGCATTCGAAAAGGAATCTTAAGATCTTTTTTCCTCCGTTTCATATACTTTCATTTTACTTGACTTGTTTCTTATACGTAAAGAGGAAATATTCTAATATATTTTTCCCTCGCCTGATTATGCACAAGAGTTCTGAAATTTTATGTAGTTGCGAGTTCTTGATGATAATTCACTATTGTCAGAACTTTATTTTGACGGAATTGGTTAATTTAAATTCCATAAAATAAGCGTCATATGTTAGTAAATTTGAAATATATACAGTGAAACCTCGTTGCAACAATATTTTAGGGACCAAATAAACATATTGTTGTAGAGAGGCATATTGTTATATCGAGGGTTCACATATTTTGAGCATTTAATAAAAGTTTTATTATTATTATTATTAGTTTAAGGTGCATAACATACTACTTTTAAGTCTATATTAAGAAATTAATTTGTAAAATACTAATAATAGTGGTTTAAATACTAAATAAATAAGATAAATTCAGAAAATAAGCACAGAAATATTCACATACATGAAAACACTTTTTATTGAAAATAATCCAATATTTTTGTTTGTTTATTCATTTTTTTAACTGTTAAGTTCACCAATACTGTATGCATTGAGTCTTGTGCACGAAAATGTTCTTCATTTGTCGACGGAAGACTTGAAAAAAATGTCCGTAGAGAATTCACAGATTGAACAGCTTCCTGGGATGACAATAAGGACTGCGATGGACCTGTGTTATCATCGTCATCTTCATCATTGTTTCCTATCTCATCAGTAATTTCAGAGGGAATATCTTCATTAGTAACTCCTGCGAAAACCATAAGATCATCATCTGCTGTTAAATAGTCTTCTATACTAATTCCAAACTTTCTACCGCTTGTTTCTTCAAGTTGGAATACGGATTTTTTGAAGTGCAAAACACATTTTTGATCATCTGAGAGATCATTGTCTATGGAATTTTCATCATTATCAGATTTTTTATCTTCCACAACACATAGAACAGCCTTTTTCCAGCAATTCCGAATGGTTTTTTCTGTTACTTCCCACCAACTTCCACAATATCCACAATGAGTCTTAATAGACGGAAAAAATAACAAAAGAAAACGAAAAAAAAAAGCATTTGAAAATCAAAATATTATTATAAAGGGAGAAAATAATACTGAAATTTAGATTGAAAAAATCGTTTTACAGAGGTTTATTGTTCTAGAGAATATCGCAATATTAAGGGGAGATTAACATTAGTTTATATGCAAAATCACCGGGACCACAAAACATTATTGTAGTAGATGGAGTTATTGTTGTATCGGGTATCGTTGTAGCGAGAGTTTACTGTATATCATAAAATTTTATAATATTTGCAACGCTGTGTCAAGAAATTTCGTAAGGAATAAAAAGAAAAAAAATCATATAAAATATTCTTATAAAATATTTTAATTTTTACTAAAGATGAAAAAAAATTTTTAATCAAATATATGCTGATGAAAGCAAGTATTTAAAAGAATGGAGATCTGAAAATAATACTATAAGGAAATTAAACAATGAGTATAACAAGAAAGAAAATTCATGAATAATCATTAGAAAATAGAACATATTCTAAACTTTTTGAAGTTCCAATGAACTTTTAATATTCCAATTAGTGCCTTAATCCTTTGCAATTTTAATTTAACCTCTATATTTTTTATATTTTTTTTCACTCAAATAAAAACTTTTTTATAAAAGCAAATTAATTTTATTATTTTAGATTAGGTTTATAATATGATGAAATCTGATGTCTAGAACAGTAGTGTTCATGACTTTTTAATCATAAGCATGCAAAACAAAGCAAATATATAAAAGAATGAAGATCTAAAACTACTTGGAAATTAAGTAATGGACATAACAAGAAAGAAAATTCATAAACTCTCATTAGAAAATAAAACATATTCTAAATTTGTTTGAAATTCCTATGTACTTTTAATGTTTCAATTAGTGCCTTATTCATTTATAATTTTTTTAACCTCTATATTTTTAATTAAAGTTTTTAGATATTTTTTCATTTGAATAAAGATTTTTTTTAAAATTATTTTTATTATTTTAGATTAGGGTTTTTACTATGATGAAATCTGATGCCCAGAAGAGTAGTGTTCATGATTTTCAAATTTACAAAAATATTTTTAGAGTATACTGTTAAAAGATTCTACTTAAATTTTAGATTGAAATAATTTAGGAAGTTAACAGCTGAAAAGTAATTCGGAAAGCGTTTTTAATTTGTAACATTTAAGTTTTTTCAGTTTATATATATATATATATATATATATATATAGTTCAAAGATGATTCTTCGAAAGCTATGACTATATTTTCCATATTGCCTCCCTCGGCCAAGGTCTAAAGCTTAAAAGGCAAAGGAGTGTTTTTGCAGAAAAAATAATCATAAATTATTTATCAATTTTTCAGCATTTTTAAAATTGTGTAAAATGCTATTTTAAAGCATATTAATACAGTAAATTGGAAATTGATATACAATAGAGCATATCAATAAAGAATATAATTAATCTACATTTAATTTATCTAGATTAAAGCTTAACAATTAAATGGAGTAGATTTATATTGACTGATTCTGTTGTGTATGTAGTTGGTGGGTTTTTTTTTCTAGTATCACTACATATTTATTCACTTGTTGTATAAGCTCACCAAATCCAGTGGTAGATGTACAACTAGACAGATTAGGCATCTGCCCAGAGAAATTTAGTTGAGATGGACAGCAAGCAGTTTGATTAAAACAAAAAAATTTTCTAACTGACAAATAAAAAAAATTGCAGAAAATAAAAATATAAATTATGCGAATGATAAAACATTATTGCATTACACTTGGCTACTATTTAATTAAATTTACTTCAGAGCATTAGTATACTTCATCAAGTATAATTAGTGAGATTTATTATTAATTATTAGATTTTTTATTTCCCGAACATCTGCTTCGATAATGCGTACATATATGGCTGCTAGGTTGTCTAGATTCCTGATAGATAAAGAAAAGCAAATGCAAACTTAAAGAGCTAATAAAATGAAAGGATACATAAATAAATATTTAACGTATTAGAAATGTTCCGCAATGTAAAACAAAAATGGCACACTTTTGAAAAAAACTAGCCTGTTAATTTGCATTGCCTAGGGCCGCTGTGCACTTAAATCTGCCACAGACCAAATTTAAATTACTTTCCATACCATATACATATTCAATTATTCTAGCAGCTTGCCAAGTTCAAATTATTTTATATATACAAATTTTGGTTCAGCAAATCGAATCATAAATGTTAAAAACTGTTATTGTATATACAGATAAGAGATATTTATCTCAACATAGTATAAACAAATCAGGGAAACGCTTTCCTAGCCTTTTGATATGCAATGTAAAGGAAGGGGAGACAGACATCGGCATCAGACTAGATATAAATAAACTCATAAGATCGTATTATTTATTTTCATACACTAACACTGTCTACAAATTCCCTCAAAAAAAAAGTGTGTCGTAAATGCATTTGCACTTGGAATTGTTACAAAATAAACTGAATGAGAAATGATAATTTTTGGTTAAAGTACTTGGTGAAGAAATTGTATTTTGCCAATTAATTAGAATATGCTAGTTTTTCCCCAAAAGTTATGTGATTACATAGTTTATGTCCAAAATCAGCTTAAACCTATTTTATCTGCTTTAAGGAAATGTGACTGTTTAAATTTGACAATAATTTCAGCTGTGAACTATTGTGCATAAAAGAATGGTGAAAGTTTTGGATATAAATGGATGTTCCAAGGAGGCTTTTAAAAATTATAGCTCTTAAAATTGACATTTCACTGACAGAGAGCAATTTCGTTTTTATGTTAAGTATTAGCAAATCAAGTGTATCAAAGATTCATTCCTATTCGCAGGATATTTTGTGGTGTATTATGTTGTAGGATATTCAAAATATTGTACAATATCATTAAGATATTGTAAAAATATTGAAGAGTTTTTGTACCATAAGGATTGCATTTAGAAAAGTCCTCCCAACAATAAAGTAAGTTTTATTGATCATTTTACTTTTTGCATAATATTTTGATAGCAAATACTTTATCAAAAACTTTTCTCATTTAAGATCAACACACATCTGTATATTTCCATCATATAAGTTCATTATGAAAGAATATGAAATCTTTTAAATTTCATACAAATCCAGTATTTTCAAATGCTGAAGTTTGGCACAACATTCATTATTTCATTAAGTAAAATACCATATTCTAAAAACGCTTTTTTATTTCATGATACCTATAAAATGTCAAATTTATTTTTTCTAAATTTCTAAAATTTTCGTATCATTCAAGATTAATAATAAAGATTTTAATCAGTATTGTATTCTTATTTAATATTCCACATTGTCTTCTTATTTAATATATTTGTAAAGATAGTGACTTTCATTACTGAATTGTTATCTTGGATTTAATCAAATGAATTGTTGATTCTGTGAATATATCTTTTATGACGTCGCATATGAAATTTTGCTGGGGAAGGGAGTCTGGTTAATATTCTCAATAAAATTTTAAAGAAGCATGGATTAGAATTCAATAATCTGTTCTCTTTCAAATTTTTTTTATCTGTATTTTCAACATGTACTTTGTAACACAGAAATGATATCTTTATTTCTACGGTCATAACAGCTAACTTTAATGACACATAGATTGAACACCAACTTCTCGTGTCATATTAGCGTTTCATTATCAAATTAAAACTGAAATAGTTAAAATTTAATTGTTTATTCATATATACCAATATAAGCATACATGATTTTATTTTTCGTATTTTCAAACAATCTTTATTTCTAGTTCTCAACATTTTATCATCTTCCCAATGTAATTTGCTCTCCCTCAAATTTATGGAATAAAATATAATGGTTTATGTACTATATATCATTTGATTCGACAACAATTACGTTTGATGTAGTTTCAGGCAAACACATTTGTTTAGAGTTCAAAGTTTTGTCAAGAGAGGGCGCAACGATAGCAGAAGAATTGAAATTAATGAAAAGGGATAATACAGATTGAAAAAATAGTAAACACAGATAAAAATGGCGTACTTTTTGAAATAATAGAAAAAAAAATTTTAATAAGGAATTTGAAAATTTTTAAAAGATCGATTATGATTTCAATGACTTACTCTTTCTTCGGTGATACACACAAAGAAATGTAAATAATTTTATTCTTTACATCATAAATTTTAATTCCATCTTATTCTTTGTTTTATATCAATACGTAAATTAATTGGAGTTGTAAAATTTTTTTGTAACTCAATATAATGTATAGAAAAAAGGGTTCTGCACTACCAATTAACGAATGAAAACATAAAACCATTTAAATTATATAATCTAGATATATTTGAAAGTTAAAATTCGATTTTCATGTTTTCATAAATTCTTAAAAATAAGAGTGGATCTTTATATTTGTAAAATTCCAATTTTGAATATTATATTAATTTTAAAGGCTATTTATATTATTTCATAAAAATGAATTAACATTTATGTTTTGCATTACATTAATTTTTGAAACTGTGTCTTCATAAAAGTTTTCAAGTCAGATGAATTATTAAAATAGTTTGTTTTTTAATAATTCAGTGACAATTTTTGATAAGTTTTTATTTCTTTATTAAATGAATTCATCAATTTGCAATGTTTATGTAGATTATTCCTTTTTAATTCATTGAAGCTTTTAATTTACTCCTTTGAAATAATGATTAAAAATTTTATTCTAAGTCAAATTTGAAAATTCTTTGAATGAAAATGCTTTAAAAATTTTACAAAGCCAAAGGCTAATACAATTCATAAATTAGAAAAATTTTTTATCTGAATGAAGGAAATATATTTTTAAATTTTTATTTGTTTCAAAGTGTAAATAGTGCTCTTTTTGCATTTGGAAAAGGGACCAATAAAATATTATTACATTTTTTTATGTTAAATAATTTTTTTAATTAATTTTTTATTACTTTTAAAGTATTTTGTGCAAAATCAATCATTGATGAATGGATTTTTTTTAACAAGTGTTTAATGAGCATATGATGAAAATTTGATTTTCAACATATGCTCACAAATTTAAATTATTCTGCAAGTTTCTACTTCAATATATCAATATAATCATCACCTTTGCAAATACAACATATTCTATAGTATGGTGGCCATAATTTTAGATGAAACTAATATTTTTTGCTTGTGTTTTGTAAATACTTTATGTTCATAATTTCATTTACTAGATTAAGATGCATTTAAAAAAAAACTTGTTGAAATGTATTTCGTATCAAGGATTATCGTTGCTTATTTTATAAAGAAAATTGACATGCATAGGTTTTTTTGCATAAATTTTGAATTCAAACATCACTGTTCAGAAATGCATATAATATTTCAGTTTTAATAGATGTTAATGCTGTGTGTTTTTTTGTAAAAAGGTAGTTTATTTGAAATTAGTTATTCAGGTAGTTACGTTAAATTTTTACTGCTAATTTTCTAAAATCGTTTACTAATCCAGTTGATTATGCAACTAATTTTAAATTCTAGTTTTAAAATAAATAAAGTTTGGAATTTTCTGGGTAAAGACAGATGGATGCAGTATGTGAAAATTTTTTAAATACTAGAATTATATTGCAGATAATAGATTATTATTATTATATCATCAGCTCACCTTGTCTACTCGCATTAAAGAAAATTGTGTTTCTCTCTTTCTAAAATTGCAGAATGGCAAAACTTAGCTAATTTAAAAGTTTTAATTTAGGTTTGCCAGTAATTTGACTTTATTTTTTCGTAGGGCTCTTGAATTTCCTTTTGACATAATGTTAAAATCACATCAATAATTTGAATTTATTTTGATTAATTGGTAATCAAACCTGAAAATTACAAAAAAAAAAAAAAAAAAAAAAAAATGCTTTTATTTCTTTAGTGCTTTTGTTTATTTAATATGTCCTTAGCTTGTAATAGTCATAGATAAAATAATAACAGATTAATTTTTTTAAATTATTACTTCACTCAAATACATGTTTGCTGTATTTAAGAGTTGTAGTGCAAAAAAATATTGAACATGCATTCATTAAAAAAGTAAATAAAAGATTTCTCACTTTAATAAAAAAGAGAGAGAGACTGAATATGTTAGCTATGTATATTTTTGATAACTTTGAAGTCATTATTAAGCAAACTAAGCAATTGTTGTATAAAGTTTACTTTTGAAATTTCTTATTTATTAAATTATAAACTTTAAAAAATATTCAAAAATTTAATAGCGATTTCTACAAGCTCATCTATTTAATTACTTATTGTTTAACTATTAATTGAAATTGTTACTATTAAAAAATCAATTTTTGCGTGTTATTTGTTATTTGAAAATCCCCCCCCCCCTTTTTTTTTGTTATCCTCATTTTTAGATCCAGTTTTTCTTAAATTTATTTTTTTATAATGGGTGCCGTTTTCCTCGAATTAACGAATTTCCACCACATTTATTCACTGAAAATTATGTTGGTTCATATAAATTAAAGTGTGACACAAAATACACGTCTAAATTATATAGAAGCTGTTTTTAAAGGCGATGTACTGATGTTCAATTTGCTTTTATTCTTGTTTAAAAGTTAATATTTCCCCCCCCCTCCCTCTGTTTTATGTTATTAAGAGTTTAATTGTATTTGCTTATTTACCTAGTAAACAAACAGTATGTATCCCCCCTCAAGTAAAAGAATGTATCGTATACGGATGTAAATTAATTACAGATTGGTCCATCAGTAATGTGCTTCCTGTCTTAATATGGATTTTCATTCAGTGTATGATGAAGTGTGCAAGCTAAATATCCTGCAATTCTTGCACATATTCTTTTAAGGTGAAAACGAACAATTAACAATTATGTATGTTTTTCCATCGTTGTTTTATTCGCAATTGATGGCCTCGATGCAAGAAAGGAATATCTTCAATAACACAATGATTTCACGAATTAAAAAAAAAAAATCTTTTCTGTCCCAAAATGAGCACTAGTACAGTTTTCTGTCTTTAATATATAACTGCAATTGCATGAAAATATTCCATTCTTTTATTAAAAGAAAAAAAAAATGTTTATAAAGGGAAACTAAAATATCCTATCTATCCCTTTCTAACAGCGATGACCAGTTTCAGTAATTTAAGTAAATAAAAAGTAACAAGTTAAAAGCTTCGAAGGGAGGTGGGGGAGACACCAAAATAAATACGTTGTTATTTTTCTTTTCAGATTATCTCTGTTCGGGAAGCTTAGTTGGAGGCTAACAGTCCTTCAGGTTGAACTTTTAACCTTTACCTTTGAGAGTTAAGAAGGGGCGAAAAGTGGGTTTTGCATATGCTTCCTTGGGGACTTTTTTCTTGCGGAGTTTTCTGCTATAGAAAATACCGGGGGGGAGGGGGCTCTTTCCTGTCACGTGATCATGTTGAACTCTAAGAAACGGCTGCACTCGAGAAATATTCATTGCAGGAAATGGATTCGGAGCATATAATGTGATAAATAATTTTCCTTAATTGAAATAAGATCATAATACTGATGATTTTTTTTTAGAATATTATATTAAAACAGTTACGTTGCACAAGGAATAGAATAATTAGAATGAGATAATTTTGAACTTATTTTTGAATGCAATACGTTATAATAACATTTTGCATCAATGGTTTGCGACCCCAAATAGTTATTGGGTTGAGTAACAGATGTCTGAAAAATTTCTTATGTCGTCTTTCTGTCATAATTCTTTTTTTTTTTTGTAAGTTTTCTTTTAGTTTCTTCAATACCGAACGAATATTCAGTAGTATTTTAATTTATTTACTATAGTTTTCTTGAATACTGAACGAATACTCAGTTGAATTTTTTTTTTATTATAGTTTTCGTGAATACTGAACGATTATATATTGAATTATTTATTATACTTTTCTTCAGTACTAAGCAATTATATATTGAATTATTTATTATAGGTTTCTTCAATACTGAGCGAATACTCAGTTGAATATTTTAATTATAGTTTTCTTGAATACTAAGCGATTTCTTAGTTGAATTTTTATTCTAGTTTTCTTCAATATTGAGCGAATATTCAATTGAATTTAAAAGTTTCTTCAATACTATAGAAAATCTTCCTGTCTTCCTTTTGTTGAAATATGAGGAGAAACTATTTTAAATTCAATTTCATTTTATTTAACATTGATTAATACTTCAATATCTTACTCCCCCCCCCCTCGCTATTTGTACTACTTAGCAGTTGTAATAAAATTTTTATCGCTAAAATGGGAGTCGTTTCGAAATTTTTTTTAATGTTTAATCGTAAGCATCAAATACTCGAATGAACGATTTAAATTATATTTTCTTTATACTGTGTCTTTTTTAATTCTTTATTTTATTCCTCTTATACTTCTTTCATTCAACATTATTTGAAAGAACATTAACATATTTCATTGGAATAAAATATAATTAAAAGATTTAGTTCAAATAATTGACAAGCTAAAATGTTGCTACGTTAAGCAAAAATTAGTTACCAAATAACTGTAAATAATTTATTGACTGAAATAATTTATAATTATAATAATTTATAAACCATATGTGATAAGATTAATTGAAACTTGTTCGAAAACATTTTAAAACTTAACAGGAAGTGTTTATAGAATCTTATTAATTGTATAAAAGGTTTATTATTTGGTTACGGTAATGTATTTATTTATCACCAGGCATTATTCAGAAAGAAATTATTTTATTTAAAAAAAATTGATTATCATAAAATCTTCGCTAAAGCTTCACTTATGCTTTCCGCATTTCTGTGGAAAATTTGAAGTGCTTATAACATAAAAAAACACACACATCAAATCTAGTATTTACGGCTATATGGTTTAAGTTACATTGAAAAACAAAATTTGAAAATGTCAGTATCATCCTATGAATGCCGGCGCATACTACCTAGAGATAATATGACTGTTGACATTCGCAGAAAAATATTGACATTTGCCAGGTTTTGTTCTATAAGCACTGTATGAAAGAAAAATTTCTCTCATCGTCTTCTGTTTTATTTAAAAACTACCCGCCTTTGGCGACCAGCTGGTTCGCCATGAGTAATGGGTTATAAAATTTACAATTAAATAACATATTCATTAGCCTTGAAGTAACTCCGGGCATTGATTGGCCTCAAATTAATATTTTCTTTAAGATGATGGACTGAAAGTTCTAAAAGAACACGTTTTCCTAATAATATTCTTTAATTTTATAAATCAGTCAGTTTTAATGATTGATTTAGTAGACTGATTGATGCAGCAACTTTCATTTAAAATATTAATAAAAATATTTTGTAAAATATGGCTTACAGAGCAAAGTATGAAGAAATCTCAAACTCATTATTCATAAATGCATTGTTTGACTCAAACTACATAAAATGTAATTATTTACTTCATTTAGATCAAATTAATAGTATTAAACAATATACACTGAAGTGACAAAAGACATGGGATGACTGTTTGTCGGTCCTCCTTTTGCCTGGCAAAGTGCAACAACTCGACGTGTCATGGAGTCCACAAGTCGTTGGAAGTCCTCTGCAGGAATATTGAGCCTTGCTGTCTGTATAGACGTACATAATTGTGAAAGTGTGGATGGTGCAGGAGTTTGGGCACGAACGGACCTTTCGATGATGTCCCATAAATGCTCGATGGGATTCATATCGGGCGATCTAGGTGGCCAGATCATGCGCTGGAATTGTCCGGAATGTTCTTCAAACTAATCGCGAATAGTTCTGGCCCGGTGACATGGCGCATTGTCATCCATAAAAATCCCATCGTTGTGTGGGTACGTGAAATCCATGAATGGCTGCAAGTGATCTGCAAGCAGCTGAACATAACCATTTCCAGTCAATGATCGGTTCAGTTGCACCAGAGGACCGAGTCCATGTCATGTAAAAACAGCCCACACCATTATGCAGCCACCACCAGCTTGAACAGTGCCTTGCTGACAGTTTGAGTCCATGGCTTCGTGGGGTCTGCGCCACACTCGAACTCTACTATCAGCTCGTAACAACTGATATCGTGACTCATCTGACCACGCCACGGTTTTCCACTGGTCTAGGGACCAGTCGATATGCTCATGAGCCCAGGAGAGTCGCTGCAGGCGATGTCGTGCTGTCAGTAAAGGCACTCGAGTCGGTCTTCTGCTGTCATAGCCCAAGGAAGACAAATTTCGCCGCACAGTCCTATCGGACACGTCCCTCGTACGTCCCCCAAGCCGGGGTCCCACGACGCGCAGTTTCCCCGGTTTGGTCATAAATCAGACCTCCCACCCACTGGGGGACCACACTCCCCCATAGCCAGGAGGATGCGTTTCCCCTTTCGCCCCCTCTTGGTCTCTTTGGTGACCCGTCTACTTACCGACATGTTGTCGGTAAGTCGACGGGTCATCAAAGGGACCAGAAAACCGCAAGAGCTGTCAACGGGTGGCACGTGGCTCGTCTGCAGACGGGGAATAGGCCGTGGGACCCCAGCTCCACATTGATTCCTGCAGTTATTTGACGAAGTGTTGCGTGTTTATTAACATTGACCATTCTACACAGACGTCGGCGGTCTCGGTCGTTAAGTGCAGGTGGTCGCCCACTCTGCTGTCCATGATGAGATGTGATGCCTGAAATTTCATACTCTCGGCACACTCGTGATACTGTGGATCTCGGAATGTTGAATTCACTAACGATATCCGCAATTGAATGACCCATGCGTCTAGCTCCAACTAACATTCCACGTTCAAAGTCTGTTAATTCTCGTCGTGCCGCCATAAATCACGAAAAACCTGTTCACATGAATAACTTGAGCACAAATGAAAGCTCTGGAAAACGAACTGCGCATTTATACTTTTTCGCTGCGATACTACTGCCATCTGTATATTTGCATATTGCTATCCCATGACTTTTGTTACTTCAGTGTATATGCCTATTAATAATATTTTACAAATTGGCCATTGGAAAGGAATTTGAAGGCATATCTTGTATAAATTCAATCCTTTATAAATAAAGATAATTTATTCAATTAATGATTTAAATATTTCAAAAGATCATAGAATCCTTTGCCTTGCATTTTTGAAAGAAAATATCACATTTTATATTTATTTTATTTTATCCAGTCACGTGCTAAAAGTTGAATTCCTTCAGGTTTAATTTACGATGATAGTTTTTTTTTTAATTTGAAATTCCGTCAAAATGATGGCAACACGGTGATAAAACCTACTTTTTTCCCTTTGACGTGCTCTTGCAGATTTTATAGAAACCTTAGGTTGCATTTATTTTTTTAGAAACTATCACATTTTATAATGAAAAAAAAAATATATTGAATTAATGATACAGATACTGCAAATAATAATAGAAATATGCCATTAAGTCGGGATTCCAATGCATATCCTGTCTAAATTCAATTCGATCAGGTTTACCGTTAAGAAGAGTTATTGAATTAATTATTTAGATATTGCAAACGATCATAGAATCCTTTGCTTTGCATTTATTTTTTTTAAGAAAATATCACATTTTATATATTTTTTATTTTATCAAGTCACGTGCTAAAAGTTGCATTTCTTTCGATTTATTTTGCGATGATAGTTTTTTTTTTTATTCGAACTTCCGGCATTCTTTTATTTTATCCAGTCACGTGATGAAAACATGGGTAAAATATTTCTTTAAAAATTCGTTAAAAATAGAAGCTTACGTTATAAATTTAAAATACTGATATAATACTGAAAGCTAATTTTTTCATCTTTAAATTGCTGTAAAAATCATGCTTGTGCGATCATATTTTCGGAAGTTATAGCGGAAAAACGTCGAAATTTCATTTAAATTTTAATTCAAATTCTAATTAAAAATTCGAAAAAAGGGCTCCGAGGTGCACATTCCCGACCTCCAAGGTATACATGTACCAAATTTGGTAGCTGTAGGTCCAACGGTCTGGCCTGTAGAGCGCCAACACACACACACACACACACACACACACACACACACACACACACACACACACACATTGAGCTTTATTAGAAGTATAGATATAGATAAAATAAGAATATCACTTGCGTAAGATGAATTTTAAATCTCTTAATTCTTGAAAAAATTATACGATACCAGATGATTTTCAAAACCTCTAAAGCTAATTTCTTTTTTATTTGTATACCTTTTAAAATAAATTGTTTTAGCCTTCATATTTTATTATATTTTGATTAATGTTCCTAAGCTGTTAAGGAAAGCAAATGAATAAATTTTCTTTAAATATTTATAATATTTTCATTTAGTTAGAAAGGCAACAATAAAGATATAATATTCTTTAATGCAGGGAAGCTCAGTTTTTAATAAATAAATTTGAAAATTAAGTATTTAATATGTTATCTACATTTTTTTATGTTTCTTAAAATTTGTGGGCAAAATTTTAAGAAAATCTATTCAATATGAATCTGAAGTACGGATCTATTCAACTTTTGTAGTGTAATAATCGCATATAGAATGAAACTTTTGCCACATATGCATAACACAAAATTTATAGAAACATGAATATTATCTTATATATACTCTTATCACTAACAATTCTTTTTTAAAAATAGAAAAAAAATATTGAAAAAAAATTAAGAAACGATTGTAAATAAAAAACAAACAAAAAGCACAGCACAATGAATAATTTGGATAATTGAAGCGGAAACCCAATCGGCATAATAACATACAAAATTCTTCCTAAATTTAGTATTATAAATATCAATGATTAAAAAAAAACAGTTATTCGCTGTAAAAATGCATGAATGCATAAGTCATGATGTATTATATATATGAAAAAATGGAAATAAATATAAAAGAGTGAACAGAAGGAAAAATAGTTAGTGATGCTTAGTATTGGCTAAAGAAAAAATGCGTGAAAATTAGAGACATAAATATGGTGACTAATAGGTGAGAAAAACTCATTGTTACTATTAAGTAATATATAAAGTACCTAATTACAAATTATGTCACGTTTTCGTTATTTCACTCTTATCTTTGATTACTATATAACGAATAAAAAAGCAAGGTTCTAAACCTATTAAATCTTATCGGGCTTTGACCTCGAGAGGCCCCGAATTCTTATCTAGTAGGGCGAAAAGCAATGTGGGAATATTTTTTAGACAGTTGCGGATAACTATTCATTTTTATTACTCTGCTAAAACATTTAGGGTATACACAAGAACGTCATAACCTTTGCGGAGTAGAACTGTTTGAGTTCATTCTTAAAATATAACTTTTTTTTTTACAGACAACCTTTCGAACATTCCAGTAATGAAAGTATATACATGTTAGCACTTAAGTGAGCAAACACTTCAAACTGCCGATGATCGAATACCTTTTTTTTTAACTCAAGGGTTGATTACCCCAACCAGTCAGCCATAAATACATGAGGAATTTCGCAAAATAGACAAATCATTATACTAAGTGGTTAAATCATTTAATGCTGTACGATAAAGAGAAACAAATATTAGTTTTCCGTTTTAAATGTTCTGAGCAAATGTCTTCTTTGAAATTATTCTAAATCTTTTCAGGATTTCCCAGAATTTCTGATAATTAATATTCAAATGAATAGTTCTCTCGTGTGTTTCAATAAAGGGCAATGATTTTTCTTTATTTGAACTAAAATATTAGATATAAAATCAAACATTCCTCTGGTAAAATCCCAGACGAGGTTCATTAGTTTTCATTCCCTATGTTTGCTCTTCATTTTTCTTTAAAAAAATTTTTTTAAAAATTGGAATACGGATTAAGTTTATTGTGCGAATTTAATAGATTCTTTAGTGCAAAAACTATTTTTTCTTTTATTTCACACCTTAGCTACTTCCTGACTCATTTGGGATTCCTACCTATTATCTAATTATATGACACCTTCTTTGTTATCTATAAGACATAGTAAAGAAGGGATAATTTAATCAGACAAATTAATCGAATCACTAGGTAAACTATAAGATTGAATATGTTTATATATTTGATGGCCCCATTCATAATCTATAAGATCTTTCAAAGTTCAAAAGATTGTAATTATTTGAAAATTCTTATTTATCATTTTCGATAGTAAGTAGGATTTTTCTTTTTCTGGAGAATAGATTATTTTACTTGACAGTATTTTCAAATAGAGATATTTTTCCATTTCATTAAATTGTTTTTCTCTGATAACGTCGATTTGAGGGATAGACAACGGAGTTTTTGAACTTGAAGTTCTTAACCTCCGAACATAACACATGATATGGACATGGCATTGAGATTATTTAGCTAGTGCTGTAGAATATGAAGGTCGCAATCAGTTACATTAAGCAGTAAAATAAATATTAATAAAATTTCGAAAAATAATAAATAAAAAAACAGAATCTTACATAAAGTTCTTTTCGGCAAAGTTGGTCCAAAGTCATAGCGATGTGACAAAGCAAAATTTCAAGTTTAAGCTAGGATGAGACGGCGATGTCCCTTGAAGTTCATCGGAAGCATAGGGCCGTATGGTAATGAAAAAGAAAACCGTATGGCATGGTGTCAAAAAACAGGATGGAACAAAAACTAAAAATACAAAAGAAACTATTGAAACTATTGCGAGAGGCCTTTTCACAGAGGAACAGTCCCAAATAGAAAGTAAAAAAGAGAAGAAAATGAGGAAAAGTATTGGGAAATATAAATCAACTGAAAAAGATAAAATATTCACAATAAATGAAATAAGAACGATGATTAATAAAATGGCTAAAAAGAAAACACCTAGATTAAACAACATACAAATGGAGATGCTTGCTGAAATTAACAGAAAGAATCCATTTATTCTTCTAGAGTTATACAACAAGTGCTTAGAATTAGGTGCGTTCCCTAATCAGTGGAAGGTAGAAAAACTGATTTTAATTCCTAAAACTTATAGAGTCTTAGAGGAACATAAATCCTACAGACCAATTTGTTTGCTAACAACAGCAAGTAAAATCTTGGATAAACTGATAACTCAAAGAGTACAGCACTTATTAACAACACAAAACATAGTGCATCATAATCAACATGGTTTTAGGTATAACCTCTCTTGTGAAACAGCCCAAAATGCACTATGGAGGAAAATAAAAGGTGCGATGAATCAAAAACTAAAAACAGCAGTTATATCTTTGGATGTAGCTGGAGCATTTGATTCGGTATGGAGGAAAAGCATTTTATATGCCCTTATAAAAATGAATTGCCCAAGCAACCGTTTTCAAATGATTAAAGATTACTTAAGTGAAAGAAAATGTATTTATCAAGATGGAGAGAATAATTGGGAATTTATAATCGAAAGAGGAGTGCCACATGGTTCATGCAGTGGGCCGTTATTCTGGAACTTGGTTATGAATTCTGCATTTAAGATCAATCTTCCAGAGAACTGCTTTATACAGGCGTATGCCGATGATGTGCTACTAATAATCTCGAGAAGGACAAAAGGTGAATTGGTAACTAAAGGTGAACAAATAATTCATAGGCTAATAAAATGGGGCAAAATACACAAACTTGAGTTTAATGAAAGGAAAACAATTCAAATGCCTATTACATTTGGAGAACGTTTAAAATTAACTGATCCACCTAACATAAAAATGGGTAATAACAATATAAATGTGTCTAATCAAATAAAATACTTAAGAGTGACATGGGACAGTAAATTAACATTTCCGTCGCATTTTAGAAAGGCCAAGAAAAAGGTGGGTGTATTAACATATAAACTAGTGACAGTTGCGGATAAATTTTATAGAAAAAGAAAATACCATCGAAGAGGAATCTACACTGGGGCCATTAACCATTTGTTCTTTTTTGGCATGGAGCATGGGGGCATATTCTCAACCTGTGGGACGCGCCCCATAGGGGGGCGCGAGCATATCCAAGAGAAAATGTCATTTAAAAAAAATTAAGTGACTGAAAGGAAAGAACACACACACACATACAAAACGAAATCCATTTCGACATATTTAATAATTAACTTATTAAATTAAAACAACTTACTAAATTAAAAACTAATTTAATAATTATTAGTAACTTCCCTGGGCCTGTCTTGCACAGCAAAGTTTTTCGAAGGAGGGTTTAATATTAGAAATAGACACTCTCAGTTCTTTTTCTATATTTAGCTGAGATCTATATTTTGTCTTCAAAGAAGCCACTGCAGAAAATCCAGTTTCACAAAAGATCTTGAAAATGGTAGTAGAATGCGAAATGCCCTTGTTTTTTGTGCCGAAAACTCATCATCCACTCCTGCCCAAAATTCAAAGAGTGATTCATTACTGAATTGTCTTTTGGTTTCGCCGCTTGCCGTGAAGTCTATGAAGGTTTCTTCCTCTTCAATTGAGAGTCCTTTGGGAGTATTTTGAAATGGATCCCTCACCCACTTGTAACTTGATATCAGTTTGTCGTCAGCAAGAAAGTACTTTTTAAAATTCTTTGCTAGCATTGCTAAATGATTTTCCATGGTTACAAAAACAACTTTTACCTGTAGTTCTTCAGCCTTGTAAGTTTTAATACAATCATTCAAATTTGCAAACATTGTTAAGTATTCTTGCTTTAAATTTCTGCGCCAAAATTCCAATTTCCTACAAAAAGTATTAACTTTATCACTCGTATCCAATATATGTGTATTTGCTCCTTGCAGTTGAAGATTCAAGTTATTTAATTTCTCGAATATGTCGACCATGTAGCTCAATTTCATCACAAAAAAACTATCGTGAAAATTCTCAGCTTCCGGTCTGTTATCCTCTTCTAGGAAAACGGCGATTTCTTCTCTTTATTCATAAACACGTTGCAAAAATTTCCCTCCTGATAACCATCTTGCCTCGCAATAAAATAGTAACGCTGAATGTACTGCACCCATGTCTTTACAAAGTGCGGAAAAGATTCTTGAATTCGGGGGTCTCATTTTTATATAATTTACTACGGTTACAACCGTAGTTAACACAATATTCAAACCAGGACTCATTTCTTTGGAAGCCAAAGCTTCTCTGTGGATCATGCAATGTGTCCAGACGCACTGTGGCGATTTTTGTTTCACAAGTGCTTGAATAGTTTGGAATCTTCCGGACATTGCACGAGCACCATCGGTGCATATTCCGACGCAATTTTTCCGTTCTATGTTTGTCTCGTTCATAAAATCATTTAAGATAGCAAATAATGCGAGTTCTGTTGCTTTGAGTTTTATTGGTTTGCAGAAAAGTAATTCTTCTACTACTGACAAATCATTACAAAATCTAACATAGGCAATGAAATGAGCATCTTTATTACTATCTGTTGCCTCATCGAGTTATACTGAAAACAATTTATCACTTAACTTCGACAAAAGCTGACACTTTACATCTTCAGCTATATCAGCAGTTCGACGGCAACAGTATCATTTGAAAGAGGTATAGACTGCAATTGTTTTGCAATATTATCTCCTACCATAATTTCTACAATCTCAATTGCGGCTGGCAAAATAAGCTCTTCACCAATGGTGTGAGGCTTTTTACATCTGGCTATTTTATATGAAACTTTGTAAAAGGCAACTAAAGCTTTTAAATTCACAGACAAAGTTCTTTTAAACAATGATTTTTGCTTTTCATATGATTTTAATTTTAATTCGAAGAATTCTCTGGGTTTGTTTACGTACTCACTATGAAGCGTTTCCAAATGTCGTTTGAGTTTATTGGATTTCATGCTGTCTGCCGCCAACATTTTTGAGCAAATGATACACAGGGGCCTTTCTTCTTCATTTACTTCAGTACTAGTGAACCCAAAATTATTTTCTTGATTTTATTTTCGGAACCACGCTCGTCTGTGTACTTGTTGATGCTTGTCTATCGTCTAATGCTCGCTTACGCCCGCTTAAAAATTTATCCATGATTCTGCATAAGTCTGCTGCCGTGAATATTTAATACGGTGAATTGCAATTACACGAAAATATATATAACACACATTCAGAATAGATTCAATAGCGGTAGAAGGATCGACTCGAAGGAGATTGTCTGGAACTGAAATTGGCGTCATAGAACTTTCTTCTCCCAATGAGAAAACATTTGTTCACATCTGCGCACGCTCCTAACTTAACTTGTAAGCTGACCAGACAAATTCCAGACAAATCGAAACTTCTCGCGAAACCTTGAGAATGCCCGACATGGCGGGACGTAAGAGCAATAAAAAGGCATAGGATTCTTGTTTTTTCAATGCTGAGGATCGGTGTTGCAAAATGTCTATAAATTTCCGTATTCATGGTAATTTGTAAAGTTTAAAATTAAGGTTGTAGAGTAGGTTTAGCGTCAAAATACTGAAAATACATTATTATTGTATACATTTTATTGTATGCGGTGGAGAGGGGGAGGGGGTGATGAAAATTATGATTGAAAATTGGGCCGTGAATACTAAAAGGTTGAGAAACACTGAGTTAATCTAAAGAAAAGCATATCAACATTAAATTTAATCCAACGGCGTCCTCTAATTATTATGTCTGGGGCATATAGAACCATTTCTACAGAAGCCCTTCAAGTGATAACGGGAATTTTGCCAATGGATCTCAGAGCAAGGGTGATATTCACTAAATTTCAGATAAGAACTTCTAGCAATAAAGTTTAAATAGGAAACAAATGCTTCAATAATAAAGATTATGAGACGTATTTCGACAAATGGATGGGATAGAAATTTTTACAGATTGTTCAAAAGATGGATATAAAGTAGGAGCTGCAATAGTGGTAGTATACTACTATGAGAAAGAGAATGATAAAAGTTGTGAGATTATCGAACCTCGCTGCAAGTTTTCATGCATAAGTGTAAGCTTTAAAAATGGCCTTTGAATATTGTGATGGGGTGGAGGATGGACAGAAGTGTTCAATTTTTTCCGATTCTCTGTCAGTTTTACAAGCCATACGGTCATCATACAATTGTAATAAGGTAATATGGACGATAAAAGAAAAGATAAAAAGTGTTAAAATTAACAAGTCGATAGAGTTAAATTCGATTAAGGCCCATATTGGGATATATGGTAATGAAAAGGTAGATCACTATGCGAAGTTGGCAGCACAAAAAGAGAATATTGATATTATTGTTTCCAAATTAAATGGTGTTTTAAAAGGGGAATTGAGAGAAGAAATAAAACTACAATGGTTTGACAGATGGTATATGACCAAAAAAGGAAGAGTAACTTTCGGCTTTATTCCTAATCCGGAAATTAAAATAGGAAGATACCATCCACTTATAATCCAAATAATATCTGGACATGGGAGATTTCCTGCATGTTTCCAAAGATTTGGAAGAACGCAGGAAAATAAATGTATTTATGGAGAAATTTGTATGGTTTACTTCTATTTAATGGAATATATGGAGAGCGCAGAGTTAAGGAAAAACCTGAAGATTGTAAATAATGATTTAAGCACAGTACTGATGGTACCAAGTAATCTCAAAACCCTGAAGGATATGATGTTAAAAATTAATACTTTCATTCCAACTGTTTGAGAGAGTGCAGATGGGGAGAAAGACAGCTATTTACTACCCGGAAAGGAATGTTAGTTTGACTGTTCGGTCAATGTAAGGTTGGACAGTACTTATTCAGCAGTCGACCACAAGAAATCCTATCGACACTGCTAAGTTTAGTGGTGGCGGGGTGGTCGGCTGTATATAAGAAAGAAGGGCCGTATGGTTCAGTGGCTTAAATGGCGATGTTGTCGCTTCTGTACAATTTATGAAATAATCTTGTTAATAATTTTTTATGTAAGTCTTTTAATGTAGCAAAACTGAAGTCTTTACGAATGTCTTTATTTCTAACAAACCACGGTATGTTACTAATTTGTAGAACCATTGCATTTTGCAATATTTCTAGTACTGAGATGGGGGCTGCAATCACCCAGGTATATGCTGCGTACGGCATTAGAGGATGGAGCAAAGATTTATAGTTTAACCGTTTATAGTTCTCTGGTATATATTCTTACCACCTGTAAAATACTATTTATGAGGGCTTAAAAAAGTATTTTAGAATAATAAATAGGGTAATCAGACGCTTTTAAATTCGATTGATCTACTTTAATAGCTTGAAAATACATTGTCTATTGTTCAATATCTTTGAAATTCAAAATTGGTAAACAGGGTTACCACTGCCTGTTCACGAAGTAAGAGTTTTCGTAGCGGATTTAAGTCCCAGTGTTTATCATTAAATTTTAACACCTGAAGAAATTTACAGACATAAAATACAAATGCATTGTGGTTCCTTTGGCTGAAATATTCTTCTGTTTAACTATCACTATTTATTATTGAATTTATTTCATTTAAATTTGACATTGATTTTTTAAAATGAACAAAAACTGCTGATGGAGTTGGAATTTCTTAAATTTCGGAATATTCCTGTTAAAGATTTTATGCACATTTTTACTTCCTTTTTGATATATTGATTATCTGAATACTATAGTTTACGACATTTCAGTTTATTTCTTAAAGCAAAACTTGGCTAAGATGTTATTAGTAAAATTGTGTCAGATTGCAACAGTTTTATGCAATGTAACAATCCGCCCAGGCAGCCTAATAAATGCAAAATGAGATTCGAAATTTAATGTAAGGCATTATTGAATTGGAATTACATGATTTATAACTAAAAATACTGTATAAAGTTGTTCTAAATTATCTAAAGTTGAGTGATAAGTGTATTTACCAATGAGCATTCGATGTCATTGTTACCCTTAACGCTCAGGGGTAAGTATGCTTACATCTTTCAGTTTTCCGTGAACGATCTCTGGTAAACATATTTACCACCTCTTTTTCCATAAATTAAATAGCAGATCAACAAAGTTAGTATGTATTATCTTAGTGTTTTAGTATTTACATCTTCAGTTTATCATCATATAACTAAAAAGATTTATTTGTCAATGCCTCAGAATTATAAAGGGTTAAAGGCTTGTTTTCTGATATAGTTTAGATTTGTAGTTAAGGATAAGATAAAGCTTGGCTTTTGTGCTTTTGCAGTTATTCTTGATTTTGTTGATATATTTTTTTAAAGATTAAATACTATTCAGGGTCTCGCCAAGGTAAATTATTTCATTACTCCATCGTATTGCTTTCCAAAACAATAACAATAGATTTAAATCTGAGGTTTGATTTTATTAGACGTTAATTCAACTATCCGGAATGTACAATCGCATCACATTAAAATTATCCTTCACGTAACGACAACCAACTCGAAAACTGCAATTAAATCTTTTTGAGAGCTCTTAAATGCTGATAAGACATCAGTGGCAACTTGTCAATTAGGACTGGAAAGCTACAGCACCACGTGAAATTATTTTTGAAAATTAAATTTTTGGATTTGGGGGAATATCCTCATTTTTTTTTACTCTAACTGTTCAATGCTCATTGTTTTTTTTTTTTTATCTGAGAAATCGACGATCAAAGAAAACGCTGAAAAGTGGAAAAAAAAACTTAAAAATTAGATATAAAATAATTCATTAAGCAAGAGAAACGCACATTTAAGCTATTCATCTAGCAGGCAATAAAAACCCAATTGCACTCATCTATCTAGCAGTTCATGAAACCCCACTTGACTCATCTGACTGACTGAAGACCATAAACAACTCTTCTTCAGAATTTACAGACATTGGACCAGCAACCCGGCTTGAAGCGTCATTTTTTTTTTTTTTTTCTTTCTTTGCTATACAAAGTTCGCCTTGGTTCTTTCGTTTTATTTTTTTTATTCCTCTCCCCCTTCCTTGTTTCCTTCATTGGATATTTATGAGTTTTGGTTTCGATTCTTGATGCCTCAATGTAAACACATTTGCTTTATTGGATATTAATTTACTTTTATAAGAGGTTACTCATCGAAGGAGAGACACTCTTGTAATTTTCCAAAATGTAATCAGATAAATAATTTTAAGAGGGATCGTTTATTATAAATTAATATAAGCAAAAAATGTTGAATGTTGAAGATCATTTATTGCACATGTTTGGAGGAGCATTATTGAGCTGACTAGGGAAAGATGGAAGTGTGTGTGTGAGGAAGAAGGCTCTTGTATTTTTATGTGTTGAATTATCATTTCAATATTCAGATAGTTTTTTGTTTTACAAAAATATAAGATATTTATATCATTCTAGCAATTTAATATTTTTGAAATAAACTTCATATGTAAATATTTTAAAAAGTGTGATTTTTTACACAAAAAGTAATTTTGTGTAAAGTAACTTTGAAAAAAGAAATGCAATTTCTTGATAAATGTTTTTTGCAGTACTTTTATTTCTGAGCTGGCGAGCCGCCATTGTAAGACATCTTGTTTCGTGGTCAGGTATCAATACTACTCTTTGTCTGACAATCCATTCTTGAAACTTTATTTCACTTCAATTTTAGAACTATTGACTCTCTTCACTGCCCCCTCCCATCTCTCACAGCAATTTTAAATATTATTAGAGGAATCACGTAAATATTTAAATCAATCATTTTAAATATTTAAATCACGCTTTCTAATATTAAACTTGAGCATACTGAACGAATATTGAACGAATGACGTGATACAATAAATACTTTCTTTCATTACCATTATGAAAGAACACCTGGCTTTACAATTCTAAAAGAATGCACAAATTTTATATATAAAAATAAATATTTGTTTGTAGAATAGAATAATAAAAAAAGAATAAATACTATTTGTTTCTCCTTTATATATCTTTCAATTTCAATGAATGTATTCACTGTCGATAAAAATTAAATATTATTCTTTCTGTCATTCTTAATTAAACAAAATAACTGTTTCAAATTCCAAACGATGTTTCCAGATACTGATACTGCGGCAGCAACGCGCCGGGTACCAGCTAGTGAATGTATCTATGCAACATGAGTTTATAGATATAAACATTAATATTACAATTTATATTAGTTTACAATGTCAACTGTGCATTTTCTTTTCAGTAAGAAAACGTTTTTTGTACTTCGTCTGAATTTTTCGATTTTTTTTTCAACGAC
>JAPMOQ010033694.1:4692215-4727534 GCA_026543055.1 Argiope trifasciata
AACCAGATATTTTGAACTTTTATTTGATACTCTTTAAATCTGAAACTTAGGTTAATACAGAAAATGTCAAGGTTATTGGCAAAATAAAATAGTAAATAACACAAAATTTCAAACAGTTTCGCTTTAAATATAATCCTCAAGTAACTCTTCAACCAATTAAGATGAATACCAGCCCCGATACTTAACCTGTACATTTATTATATTTCTATGAAGTTTTATTATTATGGGTTTTTTGTAAAAATCTGTAAACATTTTCTATTCACTTGTAAGATTAAAGTCACTAGGATATTATTTATGAAAGAAATCGAATGTGCGATTCTTTATTATAACTTAAAAAAAAAAAAAAAAAAAAAAAAAAAAAAACCCTTATGAAGTTTATTATATTTATCCAATAAACAGTCTTTTCCACATTAATATAAAAACCACGCCTTTTTAATAAAATCGGTTAGATTCATTGGATTAAAATTCTATGACGGAATTCTCGTTTCCCCCAATCGACCATTTCCTGTCAAAAATATGTTAACCAATGTATATCATTCATAATAAAATTTTTTGGCTGTTACTTTTTTAGTACGGGATCAGTTAAAAGGTGCTTAGTTATAAGCTGTTTGAAAAGTTTTGTAGATGACACAATTATTAAATAAAAAAATATTCTCGAAAAACATAATTTTATTAAAGATAAATCTGAATAAATTTTTTTTCTAAAGTTTGAAAAAATAATAATGATATAATAAAAATATTTTTAAAAAGATGAAAAATAAATAATTTCTATCATTTTTTAAAGTTTGGTATTAATAAACTGAGTTTTGTTTAGCATACGGTCCCTTGCGTGATTTCGAGCAGTAAAATTAATTATATTTTAGGAAAATAAGGCGTCATGTATATATGTGTGTGTGTGTGTGTAATGCAACATAAAAAAGTTTTAATCTAAAATGATACGATGAAAAAACCCAATGTCTTAAATTGCATTCTGAATATTAAGATGAAAAAAAAAATTTGGTAGTTCTGTTTAATTGTTCTTATATAGGTTTGAGTTTAGTTTAGTTTAGTTATATTAACGACCCGTTTTAAAGCAAAACGAGGGCTTTTTTGCATCGGACCTCGTAATATTGAATCACGGTCAGATGCCGAGGACCACACCATAAGTGGCACCCCCCTTTCCACACCACACCACTCCAGCGGAAGGACGTTTGGCCTGATAGATTTAACGCGCAAGAGACCCCCTCACACGACGGTTCTTCGGTGGAATCGAGACTCGAACCTGAAACCCTCCGGTTCCGAAGCCGAGACCTTACCACCAGACCACCGCGGCCGTATGTAGGTTTGAAATTAAAATGAAATCTCTGTATGGTTAAAATTCTTATTAATTTTCGCATTAATTCTGTTAGCCTTAATCATCGTAATTAAATGGTCGCAGTATATACCATTAATATTAGATCTATTCTGTGATATGCTTATCCGGTTTTGATAACTCTTCCTTCATGACTGTAAATGGTGGTAAGGTCTCGGCTTCGGAGAAAGAATTTCAGGTTCGAGACCTGCCCGTTTCGCGGAAGACCTACTGTGTAAACGGGTCTGGTTCACGTTAAATCTGCCAGGGCCAAACTACCTCCCACTGATTTCGTGCGGAAGTTTGGAAAGTGAGGTGCCAATTTAGAAGTCTTCCTCGTTATCTGACCCTGGTTAAAAATTGAGTGATCCACCCCTAAATAGCCCTAAAGATGCTTTAACATCGAACTTTAATATAACTGAACTAAAAACCATCATTACTGCAATTACGATTTCTAATGAAAATGTGAATGAGCTTGACGCTAATTGTAAAAAAATAATAAAAAAGAGATGAACTTCTTCTGACTTGTGTATTCTTATTAACGAAGGATTAAACTAAAGTAACCAGATATTTTGAACTTTTTTTTGGTACTTTTTAAAATCTGAAACTTTGTTTAATGAAGAAAATTTCAAGGTTATTTTCAAATTTAAATAGTAAATAACACAAAATTTCAGAAGCAAAAAAAAAAAAAAAAAAAAATTAACTATTGATATGGTATTAAAATCCAGAGAGACTTAAAAAGCAAAATTAATATATTTTATTATTGCTTTCATTATTTTTTTCTTCGGATCACTTCATTAACATTGGTGATCCGTTTCTTTATACAATAAAATTGGAAAAAGAGAAATGTTCATCACATAGTTTTAAAAAATACAATTAAACTTTTTTTTTCCGAATTAATTACTAAATATAAAAGGAAAATAACTGGAATATTTAGTTCTAATCTGTCACATTTTATTATTATTTTTATTATTATTATTTGCGACTAAAGTCTGGAATTGAAAATCAGGACTGATTTGTGTGATCCGGAACATCTAATAATATGACTAGCAAATACTGAAGATTTAAGATTATTTTTTTTAAATATCCTAATATTTTATATTTATATTATGTTTAGCTAAAAGTAAAGTTCAGCACAGTATTGGACTTTCTATTGAAATTCGAAACATGTTTTCTATTTTAGACAAAGAGCCAAAAATTAGGACTATCTAATCTCGAACATCTGATCATTTTATATATACTGCAAAAACTATGAATTTAACATCGTTTTTCTTTAATTTTTTAATCATTATATCTAACTATTATTTATTTAATATATGCTATTTATTTAAGTGATATTCGGCGCAATCAAGGTCATTTAAATAAAATTCGATGCTTTTTTAAAAATTAAATTCTGGGCAAAGAGCCAGGATTCCTTTTTGTCCCTGATAATCCTTAAATTCGTTTGAAAAATGTAAGATATTGTATGGTATCATGCTCAATTTTTTTCGAAGAAATCTCATTTCTACTTGAAAAGGAAAATTATCTATTTCCGTTAGCTTTACCCCCACTCCCCAAAAAAGTCCTATAAATCCTGGAATAGACTAAGATGAAGACTAGAAAGATTCACTTTTCATCCAAAATATGAAAAATTAAATAAGCTAAATCTATTAGAAGTTACTGCTTAATGGAAATTAATGTAATAATTTTTTTTTTTGGTTTTTAAAAATATAATTTATAGTTTAATTTTCACTTTAAAAAGTATTTTAAAAATTATGCATAATTTTAAGGAGGGGAAAGGTTAAAATATTATTACATTCTCTTATCGCTATTGTAGTATTTTATAAAACGTGAGGATGCCGTTGGCCTGGTGGTAAGGTCTCGGCCTCAGGCTCGAGCCAGGATTCCACCGAAGGACCGTCGTATAAGCGGGTCTGGTACATGGTAAATCCGTTCGTGTCCTACGTCCTCCCACTGACATGCTGTGGAGCAGGGTGTTAGCTTAAGTGTCGTCTTCTTTATCTGACCGAGGTTCAAAATTATGGGGTTCGTCTTAAAATTGTCCTAGTGTTGTTTGAAAATGGGACGTTAATATCACTAAACTAAAAAAAAATGAAAATATAGTTTGAAATATTTCTAAACAACCTTCGATTTAAAAAAAGGATCCGTTTAAAAAGAAATTCTCGATCAGTTGGTGATTTAAGTTTAGAGAGTACCAAAAAATATAACTTGTCATTATTTATTTAGTTGTTTTTTGAAAAGATTTGTTACCATAGCACGTAATTTTTAATTAAAAGATAGACTTTTGTCAACAAATACATTTTAATCAGATATGAATAAATCATATTCATTAAAAGTTGATAAGACTTAAAAGCTTTCATAATACTAAAGCTTCTTTATAAATACTTGTAGCTCGAATTTTAAAAAATGGACTTCGGGTTATATGTGATTTTGAGAGAATTTACCACGAATTTGTAATAACATACGACTTTTGCAATATAGTAAAGGTATTTTCGGGCATGTCTTTTCAATAAAATAATTAACGGTAGAATTAAATGCATATGCTAAAAAAGCTTTCTTTTAATTTTCAAAAGTTTAAATGGGGAAAAATTTGAAAAAATGTGTTTATCTTTAAGTCATTCATTGTTTCTTTATTTTATTATATAAATAAAAATGAGTGTTTGTCTGTATGTCTCTTACGACGTACCGCTCATCCGATTCCGATAAAACTTCGACAACATATTGCTTGCACGTACACGAATGTTATAGGCATAATACAATTATCTAATGTATAAAAAATATTTTCAAAACTATTTACTACATCTCTTAACCAAGGATTAGCTACGAAATAACGCGCCAAGGAGACACAATTCAATAAAGATGCTAAATTCAAGCTAGACATTAATATTCTGTAGCTACTGTACGTAAATGCAGTGTAAGTGTTTTTCTGAGGTAATAGTTTTATTAGAGAGTGTGCGAGAAAGTTTTAAGGTAACTATACCTATAGGTTTAAAATTTTAATTAAACATTTAATAGAATTTTAGCGTTTTTTGCAGTAACTTCTGAAAATATTATAGTACAAATAATTTTGAACCATCTTAGTTTTCAAAAAATTGTCTTTTCAACTACATCAAAGATTTCATGGTATAAATATATATATATTTTGTTTAATCAATTTTATAGGAAAATATTTTAATCACATTTTTTAACATTACGAGATACAATAAATGGTTTCTTTCATACCGTTCTGAAAGAACACTAAGCTTTACAATTCTAAAAGAATACACAAATCTAATACATAAAAATGAATATTTATTGGTTGAATAGAATAATAAATATAGAACAAATATTATTCATGCTTCTCCTTTATATATCCTTCAGTTTCAATGAATGTATTCATTGCCGGCAAGAAAATATATATCATTTGTCCTATGATTCTTAATTAAGCAGGATAACTATATCCAATTCAAACGATATTTCCTAAATTATTTCTTCTGCAGCAGCAACGTGCCGGGTACCAACTAGTTCGTTTTAAGTAGTCTTGATTTTTTTCATGCATTTTTAACTACAACTATAAACTGTATTTAAATGGTGCAACGATTTTAAATCGGCTACAACGGCCAAGTTGCAACTTTACTGGAGATTGAATTTTAAAAAATTCCAATGAAAATTGTTGAATTTCCAAATAGAAATAGCAAAAGAAAAAAAAATCAAGAACATTTTTATTAGTGAAATAAAATGTAGATAATATTTTTAATTAAAAAAAATTTGAAGGTCGAAGCAAGAATTGTGAAAACGTGAAGTGCTGATAAAAGTAGTTTATATAAATAGGAATTTTAATCGCATTTAAAAATTATTTTTTAACAAATACTTAAAAATTTCTTTTCATTGATATTCATTGTGGCTTAATTCCTTCATCGCATTTTCAGCGATTTTTTTGCTTAGATTTTTTTTTACATTTTAATGCAGTAATGAAACTGCCTTTTATGAAGACTTTTAATTTTATTATTTCCCTTTTTTTTTGTATTTTCTACAACTCTTAAGAATCTTACAAATCTATTTTTCTCATATTTATTATCATGATATACCATTTATATGGATTCAGAATTTCTTTATGTCTATCAACTAATATATATATATATATATATATATATATATATATATATATATATATATATATAAATTGACAAATGCAATTAAATTCGTAAAATATTTAAATAGTGCAATGTCATAGAAAATGCATATGATTGCATAAAAAACATGGCAGTTCAGGAAATATGTGAAAAAAAATTACAAAACCCCATCTTTACAAACGTAAAACAAGTAGGATTTAAATAAAATTATATAATTAAATTAAGAAATATGTTGATTATTATGCATTAAAAAAATTAAAGTATTATATTGCCGTTGAATACTCATAACTTTAAGTATTTCAAAACTCTAAAATATCAAAAAGGGAATGGAAATCGAGTGCCAAATTCTCTCTTTTGCTTAAGAAGCAAGTCGGATAAGATAAAAACGTGTAAAAAAATTTATTCGTACATTTTAATGTTCGTTTGAAAAAAAATTGAAAAGTTGAAAAAAATCAATTTCATCTTCATTTTGGAAGAGAACAATGAGAAGCTTGGGTCAGTTATTCCGTAAATATTCAAACTAGAGAGAGAAAGTTTAAGGTGGGATGCTTCGTGCTTGAGTGATTCGTTAAAAATTATTTCATAGAATAAGAATGTAATGTCTTCTGTTTCATAAGGACCACATTTTAAGCTATTTCGCCAGACCCAATGAATTTCATCGAGTACTCACTTGTCTGTTTGGTGACTCAGAATCTCTAACCTTAAGATCAAATAAAACTTTACTCTTTTCAAATACAAAATAAACAAAAAGAAAGGACCCAGTTCGAAGAGTTTCACTTTGACATTTGACGAATCATGCACTTGCATTGAATTTTTAGATTCTAAAAGGCGTAAACAGTTGATGAATCATTCATAGCTGTTTTGAGAAAAACTAAATACGTGAATCGCTTAAATCTTCTGAACTTTTTGTCGAATCTTAGCTAGATAAAAAATATGCAATTCATTTCCGCATAATAAGAATGTGGTGTCTTTTTTCACGAGAGTCATATTTTAAATGACTTCTCCTGACTCCTACAATGTTTAGTTTTTCAGATCCTTTAATCTCAAAATTAGATGAATATTTATTCATTTCAAATATTAAATAAATAAAAGGAAGGATAAATCTCATAGAATTAGAGTTGCCCTTTGAAACTTTGAAGAATCACTAGCTTGTATCGAATTTTTCAATTCTAAAAATCATGAAGTGTAAATGAATTATTCATAGCCTTTTTTGATGAAAATTAAATAAGTGGATTACTTAAACTTCTGTACTGTGTTGACGAATCTTAAATAAAAATTATTCTTAGAATCGGATGTGTCACCTAATTAGCGAGCGACGTAAATATAGACGTCGAGGGATTTTTTTTCTCTGAAAAACGTATCTTCCTCTCACACGAAAGCAATAAAAACTTATTTATAGTTCACATCATTAAGTCTGTAGTTAAATTTAATCAATTCCATTCACTAGCGCAATCAATGAGCAGTTAGAGATTCATTATATGAACTTGAATGTCTTCGACTGACCTACTTGTCTAAAGAATATCGAACATGATGTAATGAAGATTAAAGAGATATCACTGGAAGAGTTAGGAAAGAAATTGTTTCGGGATTTCCTTGTACAAATCGTAAATATGCAAGTGCATTGACTGATCGCAAGCAGGAGGCCAATTAAAAAGACGAAAGCACGATTTCGTTCATGAAACGGGATGCATATATACAATAACAGCAACTAAGCCTTTCAGAAGCCTTCATGAATAAGTTGACCAAAGAAAAAGTCGAAATCAAAATTGCAGGAATCAAAAGAGTGATCAGTGCAAATCTCAATATCAACCAACGTCTGAGGTTTATCGTAAAAATCTTCAGCTTTCTACTTTTTTGGTCATTGTACAAAAAACTCATTGAATACGTTTGTAGAAAGTTTGTCTCGTAGCAGAAGGAAAGAATGTTCCAGAATTTTGTAGAAGAATACCTGAAAATTGTGAACTATGACTCCTAACGCTTAAATTGTCACTTCTCGACCTCTTTGCCTCTGACTAAATGTGCCGTACCAAATTAAATTTGAATATTTTATTCAACTCTAGTTTAAGTTTTGAAATTCAAAAAGAAATGGTTGAATATTACATGCCATTAAATATTCTTTCTGAATTTTAAATACTGGTTAGGCTTCAACTGCATAACCAGTACTTAAAATTCAGAGGAACAGAGTTCGAACAGAAATGTGACTGCTGCCGCACTACATGAATAACAACTCAATTCATTGAAACAATCGAAAGAAATTCCGAAATTATGCAACTTCTTCCAAAGTTTCATCAATCATACAAATTTTTAATGCCTGGAATATGAAATTCAATCATAAAGGCCTTTTCCACTTACTGTTTTCTAATTGTTTTAGATTAAATATAATTCTGAGTAATAAAATATATATGAATACTTTTCAGATTACTTAAAACAATAATTCTGTTGCCAGCTCATTATTTTTTAAAAAAATATTAAAGCAATTCTTATACTAAAAATGAATATAGTAATAATAGCACATTAAAGGCGGGAGTCGTAGTACTACGATTTGATTCGCGTTACTTAGCATACTTTCGTCAAGATCCCCCGCCTTTAATGTGATAACATAATGTAGTAACATCACCGCGCATAACACAGAAATTTATTTCCTAATTAAACTCTAATACTTCGTATACAAGTCCAAGAATTAATGAAAAAAAAGCAAATTAGTTTATAAAAATTAAGAAAATTTATAGTAATAATAATAACAACAACAAATAAAACTTTTATGTCTTTATAATTCCAAGCAATATCTTTACTAAAGTCATTTTCACCAGAAGTGTGATAGAGTAATTTATGTTTGTCTGTTATCATCATTAGTTCTAAATGCTGTCAACCCAATCGGTTTTTCTTTTTCTTTCTGATAAGATAATTTTAATCTTTGAACTTTCTTCAGCTTTATCTTCGGTTCTGTACTGTAGCTCATATTTTAAAAAAAATTATGCTTCCCTGTTTGCTAATATTATCAGAGAGATACTTTTAAATTTCTTAATATAAGGCTTAGATACTTGAGATTTTCACATATAAACGTTCTACCTCTTTCAGTTAAAGAATCTTCATTTAGGAACGCGAAAAATCTCAAATGACATTTTTTTTTTTTTTTCATTTAAAAAGTTTTTGTTACCTTTCATATATATCGGGATTCCTCTTAAATCTCTAGCTCTTAAATGCTTTTAACTCTTATTTTTATTTTTTAGATTAAAATGTAACATTTTTTTTGTTTTAAACCACTCCACGTTGTTAAGTTGTTCTTTAAACGTGTTATAATTAAACTGTATTTCATGTTGCTGTACCTTAAGAAATATTTCTGAATCCCGCGTTATTCAAGTATTTCCTACTGACGTCATAGTTTTGTTGTTGCTTCAAGATTTTGAGGGACAATGTACTTGTATAAAAAAAAAAAAAAGAAAGAAAGGAACACAAAAAAACGTGGTATATTGCCAACGGGCATGGACGTACAATATTATTTAACCCTGGAAAGCAACCCAGATTTAGATACTCAAAACCTGTATTATTGGATACATAGAGCATTTTCAGGGAATTTATTCAGAAGAACTAGTCTTTGAGAATTGTAGATAGCATTACATCCTATCATTTGTTTATTCAAAGATTTCTTTCCCTGACACTTTTTCTCCAATAATATTTTAATCCCTAAAAGATATTTTCAAATTCTTATGAGAATTGAAATAAATAAATGAATGAAACATTCATCTGAATGTTGAAGATGCAATGAGTACCGGTAAGACGTTACTCGAACTTATTGTCATGTTATCAAAAAATATGCAAAATAAAAAGGAAATTATCCGCGTGCATTAGTAAATCTATTATATGCACATTAATTTTACGAAATTTTTCGGTGGACCGCCATTAATTCTGATAAAAATAAAGTTATTTTATGTACCTAAAAAAAACAATATGCTTTTTACTGGACCTAATATTGAACTGAGTTTCACAAAGTATCTAGATTCTTGGCTTATGATAATGATTTCTAATTATTGATACTGTTATTTAACCTTCAGATCAAATGATGACTTCTGACTTCACTGGAGTAATCTATTTTAATATTTTTTTCTGCTTTTGATTTAAAGTGGAAAAAGTTAATTTGATTTGTTTTATATTTGTTAAGATTAAATTTTGTAGAAAATTTTCCACTTATTTCTTGATGCTGTGTAGTTCTGAAATCCTGTCTAGATAATAAAAATGCAATATTTTTGTGTTTTCAGGATTTAGTCATCTATTTATCGACTAACTTAATTTAGCTTTGATTCAAAACAAGGACCGTTATCTGGCAATGAACTTGAGAAAACAAATCATTAAAAATTTGGTAATAATTATAATAATGAATGATTTTTAAACTTTTTTAAGTTAGAAAATAGCAAAAAAAATCTAATATACATTTTCATTCATTGATATTTAAGTAAAGTTTTTTCTATCAAAAATCTGAAAATCGAAGTAGAAATCGTAAAAGTACAAGCATTGCAAAAAATGGAACTAGGAAGTTAAGCAACCAATGAACATTAAAAAGAAAGAAAATTCTTTAATTAAAAAAAAAAAAAGAAAAAAAAAAAACATGTTTTGAATATGGTTAGCATTTCAATTTATTAAGAGTTTTTATACTAGCGATCATATTTTATCTACTCTGATCTCAAGACTTTTTATTTAAAAAATATTTCTTTCTGTATTTAATACTCTAATAAAAGCATGATTTTTAAAAGCTCTTTTTACTTCCTCATATAAAATATATAAAAAAGGTATTGTAATCGCTAAACAAAATTCAAACTGTAGATTTTGACGAATCTCCATGTTACAGACCACCCTGAGATTAAAAAACATATTTTTGGCATTATAGCCTCTGTGTCTGTGGAGATGATAACTTAAATTATTTTCAGCTAAGCGGCTGACATTTTATAAATGAACTTAAGAATAAATCTGTAAATTTCTATCAAATTTCGAACGAAATCTATTCAGAGAAAATATTTGCCTGGTTATTCAAGTACAAGTTCTATAATCACAAAATATAAAGACCTAGATTGATAAAATTTAGTACATTACAAAATGCATCCTAGATGTAATAATCATTTTTCAAATTTTGAATCAAATCTTCTAAAAGGTCGGTCATTTTCGTAGTCATGTCAACGCAATTCAATCAGTGAAATTCACATTTTTATCTTCTAATTACAACAATAGTGTGTGTCAAATTTCAGGTTTAATCGGTCGGAAAAAAAGGCGTCTAAAATTCGTCTTCACGTAACGGATTAAATAAAATTACTGGATTCAAGCCTAAGTTCAATATTTTGTCCTAGCAGTACTAAATATAGAACTAAACTAATACTAATTTATTATAAACCATAACCAACTAGTAACTTTTTGGTAGATTTTGCTAATGTCTAGGGCCGCGCCGCTGATACGGGGCTACAAGTAGATCATTTTAAAAACTTTCTTTCTCTAGTTGGCAAATAAATTAGTTTATTGAAAAAATCAAATTCTCTAAAGGATAAAAATATTAGAATAATATTATTTATATATCATCTATTATTTGGTCGATTTAGATATGATATGCTCCATTACATTCATTTAACTATCGGAATACTTACGAAATCGAACCTCGTTTCAACCTTATTGTAGTGAGGCTTGGTAGTCTGGAATCATAATAAATATATAAAGGCAAATATATATATTCACAATGCTAATAGCATGAAAACTATTAACTTAAAATAAATCATTAGCATGTTATATATGCTCTGAATTGGGGAACTAAACCATCTTATTAAATAATAATAATAGTTATAATAAACGTCTTATAATGTGTACTGCCTAAAGTCTCGAAATACCTAAATTCGCCAAACTTGTAGATTCAATAAAATTTCATGGTCTAGTATAGACTTCAGTACTTATTCTTGTATAATTCTTGCACAGAAAAGTAAAGAAATGTTTACTCCATATTCTGTTTCATCACCAAATATAAGCCTCTGGCAGCTCTTTAACCAATTAAATTGAATCCTCAATCTCGATAATTAACCTGTACATTTGTTATATTTCTGTGAAGTTTTATTACTATAGTTTTAATGTAAAAGTCTTTAAACATTTTCTATTTACTTGTAACATTAAAATCATTAAGATATTATCTATGAAAGAAATCGAATGTGCGAATCTTTATCATAACTAAAAAACAACCTTATAAAGTTTATTAAATTTATCCAATCAACGGTCTTTTCCCCATTAATATAAAAACCACGCCCTTTTAATAAAATCGGTTAGATTCATTGGATTAAAACTCTATGACGGAATTCGCGTTTCCCCCAATCGACCATTTCCTGTCAAAAATATGTTAACCAATGTATTCCATTCTGAATAAAAATTTATGGCTATTATTTTTTTAGGACGGGATCATTTGAAAGAGGCTTAGTTATAAACTATTTGAAAAGTTTTGTAGATGACTCAATTATTAAATAAAAAATACAAAAATACATTTTCGAGAAACATAATTCTAATAAAAATAAATCTAAATAAAGTGTGCTTATTTTTTCAAAATTTTGAAAAAATAATAATAATGTAATAAAAATATAAAAAAGTAAAAGAATTTTTATTTTTCTGATTTTGCTATTAATAAACTGAGTTTTAAATAATATATGGGCCCTGACTGATTAAATTTTTAGACGGGATAATAGCCAATAAAATTAATTATATTTTAGGGAAATAATGCGACATATACACATTATATATATATATATATTTCTGAATATTAAGAAGAAAAAAAAAATTTGCCAGTTCTGTTTATTTGTAAGCCAACCAGACAACAGAAAGGAGGGGTGATTCAGTCGAAATCAAGAAGAAAAAACAAGGAGAAATCTTCTTGAAATTCTTAGGAATCTCCTTGGGAAAAAAAAGAGACTCCTAAGAATATTCTAAAATTCAAGCAATATTTGGTTTTTATTTGAGTGCATTCAAACGCATGGACGTTGTAATAAAAATGCTCAGAAACAAATTCGACGATTATTGAATTCACATTCACTCGCATGGTCAGACAGACTCTCCATAGACGGATTTCACTGAAAACTTTTTGCCGGGAACCGATAGTGATAGTTGCGCTTACTCATTACCTAATGCTATATTCACTGAAGTGTTAAAATGATTGCCTAAATGCCAATTTTACCTCTGTCTGTAAGCAGATTGGCGACTTATGACATCAAGTACTCAATACATTTGCTAGAATGACATTTCATCCCTTGATAAGGGAGCAGAACTTTTCTTGGTTATTTTTTTAACGGGTAAGTATTATCGCGACTCAGAAGAGTGTTGAAAAGGGATAGGTAGAATTATAGAGATTTGTATTCAAATGTATTATTTAAAAGGAACTATGAATTTGGTATATAGAAATTTTAATTTTATATTGCTGTGTATATTTTCAATTTAGTATACATTTAATCGTTATATCTTGCCCCACTTTTTTAATACCGAACGTAGCAAATTGCATGGAAAGTATTTTAATCTCAAATATAATTGATAGCAATAAGATTTAGTTCTCTCAAATGTTCTCGGAATCTTCTTCGTCTTTAAGAATGTGCTTCGTGTGAAGAGACGCGCTATAACGAAATTTTCATCTGCTGTAAAGAGTTTAAACAGACAAAAGAAGTATTTAGTACTTAGTAGTATTTAGTAGAAGTATCTAGTATTTAGTATGAGTATTTAGTACATTCTTAAAATTACTGGTGCTCAACATACTTTTGAAGTTTGACATTTAAATATACATTAAATGCTATATTTTTACTAATTTATTTTCCTTCCTACCACTGTAATGAAACGAAAGATTGAAGGTACTAATTTGTCATTTATTAGCATTTAAATTGCGTTGAAAATTTCGACGATACATAAATTTCGCAATTATGAATGCTTATAAAATTATAAAATATTAATGAAGCAATATGATTCATTTAATGCGAATAAAAAATTACAAGTTATATATGATTTTACACATTAATATTCAAAGTGCTGTGCTTTCAACTGTATAATTCTTGTGCGGAAAAATGAAAAAAGTTTACTCCCGATAGTGCTTCATCATCACAAATATAACCCGCATGCAACTCTTTAACGAGATGAATGAAATCTCGCCCTCCCAATAATTAAAAGTTACATTTCTAATATTTCCGTAGAGTTTTATTATTATAATTTAAATGTAAAACTCTTAAAAAATTACTATTTACTTATAGTATTAAAATGCCTCAAATTTTGAAAAACTCTGTGTAAAAATAAAATCTGCAAACCTTAGATACAAAAAAAGAACAGCTTTTTTATGCTCATCAAATCTCTTATCCAATCAACGATCTCCTCTATCTGAACATTAAAAAAAAAAAAAAAAAAAAAAAAAAAACTTCTTTTAATAAAACCGGTGAGATCTATTGGATTAAAACATTATGATGGAATTCGCCTTTCCCCCAATCGGCGATTTTCGATCAAAAATAAGTTAAACAACGTTATTTCATTCGTAATAAAATGTTATCGTCGTTTTTTTAAGATGGGATCGTATAAATATGCTTTGTTATAAATTGATTTGAAAAATTTTGTAGATGACGCCATTATTAAATAAATATTTTATAAACTATTTGTATAATGAAAAATCATAATCCTATTAAAGGTAAACCTGATATTTGATAATTTTTTCGGAATTGTAGTAGATAAAAGTGAAAGAAATGTCCTCAGTTTTCATATTAATCGGCTGAAATTTATTTAATATACAGTCCCTAGTGGGTTAACTCTTTTTCAGGCGTTTTAGCAAATGAAACGAATTATATTTCAGGAATTACTGGAATTTTGGAACGAATTCGATACACGTATGTATAAAAAGGCTGCCGAATAGAATTATTAAAATATTATATTAATTTAAGTTATATTTTTCTCAAATTATTTGTTAGGCGGTTGCACTGGAATTGCACGAAAAGTTTACTTAGGAATTATCGATTTATTGATCTTTAAGTTATGAAAATATTAGTGTGTTGTCATTGGGAATACACTTCTACAAAAGATTTCAGAACTCTGCTATCTGAAAAAAAAGGGGGGGGATCGATTGAAAAATTCCATTTTCACAACCTGAAGAAAGTTAAATAAATCAGCTGATAATTTTGAATGATAGGTCTTTATTGTAATGAACTTTTTAATAATTTTCGTAAATAATATTAAGGAATGGAGGGCTTTACAAAATTTTCGTGACAATTAAGTCACAATACAGGGCCCCTTTTCAGGCTATACAAGGTTAGATTAAGCATTCTTGGGAACTTTCACGTATCGCATATTACAGGCTCATCCCTTTCTCCTCCGAAATTCTTCCACAACCAGAAGTTTTTTTATTGAATGTAATTTGTTATTTTATGAGAAGTTTTATACGACAAACTGAAATAACAAAACATTTCATTTCGAATTACACTAAAACATCTGAATTCTTGAATTTGGAAGAGAGGACAGTCTGAAAAAAGAAAAAGAAACCCTCCATTTTTAAAAAAATACATTCTAAATACTCAAAAACAAAGTTTGCCAGTTCTGTTGACTTTCAAGTCAACCAAATAATAAAAGGAGGCGATTTTTAAAGTTGAAAGAACAAAACAAAACAAACAAACAGGAAAACGTTTCATAAGAATATCATGCTAAAATTCTAGCACTGTTTGGTTTTAATTTGAACATACTTGAATATATGAGCGTTGTAATACAAATGTTAAAAGTTAGATTATCATGAAAATATCTCAAAATAATGAAATAATGATAATCTTGACATCCTCCTGAGTTGCAGAATCTATAGGTTATTGCATGCTTGCCTATTTATAAACCGGTCCTGGCAATAATTAGGGGTTTAAGAAGCCCTGATATAAGCACACTACCGTAAAATAAAGCTAGTGGATGCGTTTACTCGACTTTCTCGAATAGTTCCTAAGTGTTGTATTTAGTTTCATCATATGGTGAAAAAAAAAAACATTCATTTTGAAGCAATACCTTTTCCATTGACTGATTCGGTTCCTGAATTCGATACTATTTGCACTTTTGGTATTAAATCTTGTTTCGAATTTCATTTATTTGGCGCGTTGAATCTTTGAGTGAGGTCAAAGTAGAAAGATTGACAGTCAGTGAATCACTAGACCAATCACTGGTCTCATCCAAAAAATTGTTAAAATATCCATAATTCTGCCGAAAAAATATTTCGTCAAAACTACGATCCAGAGATGGGATAGGAATAATAGTCAAAATCACTCAAGATCTTGTTTAAATTTTGTGGGGTACAAATCAATATAAGCTCAGAGCTCTCATGTTGACTGCCCTTAAACGTTTTCAGTATTTGTCATTTAAATTGCTGTTGATAGTTCCGGAAATATAGAAAATATATATTTCTTTTAATTATTTCAAACAAAAATGTTGTGCCATTTCAGATTATTATTAGGATAGATAATTGTCATAGAATTCTCCAAGAAACAAATATTGAATCAGTAAACCTTCAGAATTTCAATTTCAAATTAATTTCTAGATTAAACAAAAACAAAAGTGCTAATCAAAAGATGTACTGGGCAATTTATCGTTTTCCACGCTTACGATGCTATTAAGCTGTTTGTACCATATTTTTTTTTTACTTGTAATTTTTCTTAGTTTATTCTTAAAAACCATTCAGTTTTTATGATTTTAATAATTGTGTGTTTTGAACATAAGAAACGTTTATAAAAATGGCAAATGATATATATATATATATATATATATATATATTTGGAAACATTTAACTAATGTTTTTGTTGCTTTGAAGATACTCATTCATTTGCGCAGAGTAAAATTTCTTGCAAAATAGTAAGCACTCTGGCGTATATGACGGAATTTACATTGATAATTTTAAATATAAATGCTGGTTGATTCTCAAAATAAATATATATTTTCAATATAAAAATTTAAAAAATCATTGTTTATTCAAATCTTAAATATACTATCTCATTTTATTCTATGCGTGAAATTTTGTTGTTGATGTCGTGTCCGCATTACAACGAAAAGGGGGGGGTTGTAGTATCTTCTGAGGGTGGAGAACCTTGAGCACCCGAAGGCAGAAGTCTGACTGCTAGCACATATGAAGATGACACTCACACTTACTTGCACAACCCCATTTTACAGGGGGGGGGCTCTTTCACAACTTCCACATATAAAACATAGAATAAAGAGCATTCATGCCCGAACTAGGACTCGGGACGTTCATATCACGTTGTAATCAACATGCAAATGCAATGTCTATTCGTACTACATTAAAACGCTTGATTCTCAGATACAGTGACAGGAGATAATGTTTTATTCGCAGGTAAATTACTAGAAAATAACTTCCTATTTTCTTAAAAATATTATCAAAGATTTCAAGGTAATTTGCAATTTGCACGAAATCTATATACATGCAAACTAGAAAATATAAATTTTTGATTATTTTATATTTTATACTCTTTTCCAGTTGTCAATTTCTTATCGATGCCGCAAAAATTATCAAATTTGGATCATCGTATAAATAACTGCCTTATCTTAATTTTTATTTCATTAAATGTATATTTAGCACTTATTAGGCTTTAATTATTCATATATTTTAACAAAAGTGTTATCGATATTTGAAAGTAGCGAACATGATATATCTACAGTGAGCAAAATTTATGGCTATAATTTACGTTAATAATTTGGATGAAATATCTTTGAAATAAAATTTTAAAAAAATTCTTGTTTTTTTTTTTTTTTTTTTTTTTTTTTTTTTAATTACTCAGATTGGATCTCAAGTCATTCTCCTAATACTGCAGCCCAATCATTTGGTCTGTTATCTTGCCCATAAAAAGTTATTACTATCAGAATTTATAACTTCAAACATATAAAAAAAAAAAAGGTATATTAAAGACATCAGATATTGGTGCAAACAGCATGAAAACTAATGTTGTGTGTTTTTCCTTCGTATGTGAGAAATAAACGAAAAAGAAATGATACGGTCCGTTAAATGTTAAACTTTTGTTTAGACTTTATATTCTGATATGAACTTGAAAGTCAAAAAAATAATTTGCTTTAATCGAACTTAAAGAAATTTTTATTGAAATTTTGGAAATCAGTTTCTTTAATTGAGCTCTGAAACAATTTTAATAAACAATGACTTTTTTATGTTTTGAAGTGTATTAAAAAATTTAATTTGATTTCTTCTTTCTCGTTTATTAGGAATAGTGATAATAAATGAATATATAGAAAATATTGCAATCGTCAAAAGATTCAAACTCGAGATTTTGGTCTCCACATCCGTCTATATGTCTGCGAGCACGATAACTTAAAAACGTTTTGAGTTGGACGGATGAAATTTGGTATCTGGTCTGACGTCTAATTTTGTAGATATCTATCAAATTTCGAACGAAGTCCATTCAGAAGAAGAAAATCTGTCTTTCTTTCAAATACAAGTGAATTTGATAACTACGAAACATAAAGAGCTAGAGAAAGAAAATTTGCTTTGCAGGTCAGGCATCCAAAAGTCAATTCTTGTCAAACTCTGCAAAAAATCTATCTGAAGGTTGGCCATCTGTCAATCTGTACTTTCGTATTCATGTAAGAGCAATACTTCATAAACGCTATGACTTAAAGCAAGGGAATTCGCTGTACGATCTTCTGACTACCACGTGTTAAATTTTGGCTCCAAACAGTCAAAAAAATGTTGTCCAAAATATAAATTTGCTCGATAGATTCTTGAAAGAAGACATATTAACTTCGAAAATGGCTATTTCATAACTGTTATTCGCCAATGTCATGCAAGTCATTTTTGTCCTTAGCCAAAGTTCAAAATTTTATGTGGAATGAAGAGGATAACACCTTTAGTGCTGAATGTTTGAGAAAATTTCGTGAAGATCACTCCTGCTGATTTAATGTAAATAAAACACATAAAATTCAAATTTTTATAGTCATACGATTCATTTATACTATTATGTTGGCTTTAAGCCGTTTTTGTTCATTGTATGACGAATATCTCTCCAAATTTCTATCAGAGCCTGTAAAATTCAAAGCGCAAACACATACAAACATACACGGATGCTCAAATACTCATGCATCTTATAATCATCGTCTGAGAATCTCCGAGCATCGTTTGATGTATTTTCTTAAAGGCGATGAATGGAAAGATCTAAAATTCCTCATTTCTTAGAAAAATGGTTTTCAAATTCTAATAAATCCGTTTTAATGATTTATTTAGTTGAAGGAAGTGCAATTCTTTTTATTTAAAATATTAGTGTCTTGAAAATGTAAAGTAAATATGTTTTTGTGGAAGAGGATATATGTAAAAGTTTAAAATTCGAAATTCATCGTAACATTTATTGACTCATGCTACATAAAATATAATTATTTATTTCATTTAGAGCATTTAGTTATCAGACGTATATTAAAGATTTATCAAGTAGCTATTGGATACTGATTTGAGCGCCAAAACTCACACATTGAATTTTATCATAAGTATAGAAAGATTTACTATAATGTTCATTAGAAGAATATAAAATTATATCCAGACAGACTAATTATTGGGTTGTTCGGAAAGTCATTTCGTATTTTTTTGTCAAAATGAAAAGAAATTTTCGTTTAATGAATAAATTATTTATTAAATTATAAAATTGCCATTCTGGTCTAATACCTTTTGCCATATTTTTGGTAGTAACATGATTACACGCTCATAAAAGTTTTGGTCTTTGCTGTAAAAAAAACTGATCGAGGTGGTTTTTGGCCTCCTCAATTGAAGGAAAAATTTTGCAAATCAGTTCTGGTACTGATGTACTGTTGACACATCTTCTCCACGCATATTGGCTCATTTATTTCTGGCTTGAACAGCATTTTTACCTTTTATATAGCAAAAAAGAAAAAAATGACGAAAATGCTGTTTATTGCTCTCCATATTTAAAAGGGCACCATCCAAAAACTACTGCGAAGAATCAGCTGCACTTTTTCACACTCAAGCCTTGCTATATCAGCTCTTAAAACATAAAAGGATTTTGTGGTTTAAGTATGAAATTGGGTGCGAAAAATACAATTAAATCCTCTGTCGGGAAAAAACGAAATTACTTTCCGAACAACCTAATATATTAAAGATTTATCAAGTAGCTATTGGATCCTGATTTGAGCGCCAAAACTCATTCATTGAATTTTATCATAAGTATAGAAAGATTTACTATAATGTTCATTAGAAGAATATATAATTATATCCAGACAGACTAATTAGTACTGAAGGAGAAATTCTATTTTCATCATATCTGCAATTCAGTCAATTGTTGTTGTTACCATGGTACTTTTATAAACTAGCCAACCGATAATTGTCAGCGATTAAAGCATAAATTAGCGCCCTTTGTTTTTTCAGTAGCTCTAACTAGGGCCAAGAGAACGACTTAGCTACTTCAAGCTTCACATTCGCTTGCAAAACTCCTTTTTACAGGAGGGCACATTCACACAGATAGAACACAGAATAACAACCATGCCCAAACCGGGACTCGAACCCAGGGTGCACAGATCATGGGGAAGATACGCTAACCCCTAAGCCAGGTTGCCGACTCAATTCGATCAGTAAAAGAGCGAAATGATTTCTTTTAATATTTGCTATAAATTTAATTACTTTATTATAAAGTCTGGTATAATATTCAGACAGACTTATTAGTGCTGAAGGAGTAGTTCTATTTTCATTATCAAAGCCTTAAGTAAAAATTCCCCTGCAGTTTGAACGAAAATATATCGATAAAAAGATATATGCCAAAAAAGCACTTACTTTAATCGTAAATCTGTTCTTTAAATATTAACTATTTCAAAAAGGTGTAATGCCCTTTTAAAAAGGAAAGTTCAAGTGTTAAAATTTGGTATTTATTTAAATTTTTTACCTGGAAAAAAGATTGGGTATCCCATGAAAGGGAATCTTCATCCATCAATCTCTCTCTTGTCAGTATGAGAAATGTGAATTCGTAACACCAAAATGCAATTAAAAATTAAACAGATTGAATATCTTTTTTATTTGAATTACTTTAAGTATTCAATTTTGCTAAAATAAAGGAATGTTTATTTTAAAGCCAATTTATCTAATCAAGAAGAAGAAAGGAAAGGTAAAATTGTATTACTTCCATTTGGAATTTTTAAATTTAAAAAAAAAAATGAATGCTTTTTTTTAGGGAGATGGGTTACATTAAATATTTAGTTTAGCAGAAATAAAGATATATGTTTAAAAACGGTTTTCTAATTAAGGAAGGATCATTATATTGCTTTTATAAAGATTTGGTAAGCCTATTACATAACCACTTTTAAAGAGAAACGTCGATTTGAATTGTCCGTTGACATTTATGGAAATTAACTTGCAAACACCAAGCGCATTTAGTGTTGCAGATTGTATTATTACAACAAACGGGTCCGACATCTATTGAAAAGTCTGTCAAAACGAAGCATTTCAAAATTTGTTTTCTAAAACAGCCATGTATCGAATGTCTGAAAGCCGTTTCCATGGAACCAAATGCCTCTCATTATACGGATGCGCCCTGGGGAAAAAATATACTGCTTCAGCTGCACCTGGTGCGTTTTCGGCTTCTCCCCGCCTCATCGCGATACAAGGTCGTTCATTGTTCTCTCCCATCCGGTCCAAAATATTCTGGAAAAGATGGTATCGACATTCCTATTGGTTATTCGAAATTTCTCGACTCGCGCCTCTGTAGGTTAGCACTTTTCAAGCGAATAATAAAAATGTGAAATAAACAAAATTTTACGCTGGATGTCTTTTGTCTAGTAAATCTTTTAAATCATATGTGAGGAAATGATAAATAAAAGATTTCCAACAGATTATTCATGGATATATTTTTTTAATGACACAGTAGATTATTTAGACTTTTTTTTATCTGCATTTTTTGCTTGGCTTTTTGAAGTTTCTATTAATATATTAAAATAACTGATTATTCAGATTAATTTTCGTTTGGTCAAAATTAACAATTGAAACTGTAAAAAAAAAAAAAAATGTTTTTATTATTAAAATAAGTCTTTATCTTTAGTTCTAAATAATCGTAATGAATAATTGTGACCTTTAATTCTCTTGAGGGCTTTTAATTCATTGGGCATTGCTATACGGTGCATTCTATTAACAATCATTTATATACATACATTTAAAAAATCGAAAAAAGAATCGGGAATTTTTATTCGGAATTGTACTCTTAATTTTTGATTTTATCATATTAAAATTGTTATGCTCTTTTTCTTTATTAAAATTAATTATTTATGTATTGAAATTATTTTTAAAATTGTGAAAATGTTGTAAAATAGAAGTACTTTTTTGTAGGATTTTTAAATCTTCCTGCCATTTTGATAGAAAATATATCAATGATTTCTAAAACATTTTTTATCATTACTGTGCTAGACAGTTTGATTTTTTAAATATATTTGTGAATTTCATTCAAATGTAATTTATTCTTAAAATTATCTTATACGAAAAATTTACAGGCTTCGCAAATTAATTATTTAGAAATTATTTGCGAAAGAGGATATTCAAAGCTTTTGAAAGTTAGTCAAGCAATTTCTTTTAATTGTTTTGAGTTAAGATTTTGTTGAATTGAAATACCAGCTATCGAAAACTCTTTTATTTCAAAGAAGAGGGAGAGGACGACAAAATAAATAAATAAATAACAAATAAAACTCCGATTATAAAAAAAAATATCTTTTTTAGCACTTGTATGATTATACCCTGCACGATTTTGTCAATGGTCAATGGAATAATTATAAACTTTTGAGCTGACAATATACGCTTCAAACTTTCATGGACCTATGGCCTATTTTATAATGTGAGGACATTTAACCCGTGATAAGTTTGCCATACATCAGGTTCACATGCCCTCATTTGCCATAAATTGACGGAATTGGATTTCGAACCCGCGATATTTCCATTTTGTATATTACGTCTCCCTTCAACCTCCATTCCGTCTAAGCAAAAAATAATTCTTATTCATGGAGAATATACAAGTAATGTCAAATTATGTGTCAAATAAATGTATTTTCTGTAATATTTACAAAGCAATTAGTTATAATCTTGAGGTCTTTTCTTCATGATTCCATTTTGAAAAATTAAAAATTAATTTTTGTTTAAAGTTTTGAGATTGTCTGGATCTCTAAATTACAGTTACATTTGGTAGCTTAGATTTTTGGAATTCTTTAAGTCGGTGATATTTTAAATTTTTATTTGCAGTAGTAAAAAGAGGGAGAAAGTGAGCAACATAAAAATCATTGAATATTCTTATAACTTTCCTCGTAACTAAGAAACAAGAATTGTTTCAGAAAGAAACCTTTCATCTTTTTTTTAAGCTACAAGAAATTATGAATTAAAAGCATGATAATGAGAGGAAACAGTGTAGAAAATGAAATTTTGTTTGAATATTAATTAAATTAAAGTGATAAATTGAAAAATGAAAGGTCAAAACCGAGAAAACTCCCGACCCAATCAAAGATCAGAATCATGTAAATTTTAATTATATTTAAAAAAATTAAAGGATATTTTGAAAGCATGAAATCTTAAAATATGAGCTGCAAAAAATGCAATAAAATCACGCCATTCTAAAAAGTTTATTAATTGGCCAGCTTTCCAGCTGTACAAAATTATTTTTAAAATTGATAAGTTTATTATTTGAAATTCTTAGATTTAATTTCGTAGGTAAATTTTTTGTTAAACAAATAGTATGAGTCACTTCGTCTTCGCTATGAATAATCACGAGAAGATGTATTAATAATTTTAGAAGAACCATTTGTATGTAAATATATTTTTCAGAAGTATCAAAAGTTGTTGAACGTGACTAATTACAAATAAATTAAATGAAAGAAATTTACAAACATAAAATTCTAGTCAAGCGGACATCTTCTACGCAAAGCAAACTGTTGCTATTTCTCTTAACAGATGTTAGTTCTGATAAAATTTGATAGTTGGAATTTTTTTGCTAGTTGTTAGAAATTTTTTTATCTATATAGTTCCTCCCTCCCTCAATTTAGACCTGTTTTGACTTCGAAAAATTCAGTCAATCATATCCGCCTGTACTAAAAGTACCATATATTTTTCGCTTTTCTAATACAGTACCGTATAACACTTTTTAAACTTACAGAAATGAGGATCTATTAACTATCATTAAGCCAGTAACAAGAACCAGTAACCAGAAACAATTACAGAAAAAACTTACTTGTATTTGCAAGTAGTAAAATAAACAAGTCCGTGTTGACGTTTTGCAGTTACTATTTACTTATAAGATATAAATATGACAAAAACAGAGATATTATTAAATCAGTAATCTATATATTTGAAATAAGGAAAAAATTAACCAGCCGTCCAGCCTTAACCATAGGTCCGATTTCGTCCATTTCTGTTTCACAAAAAAGCTCATGATCCTTAGAAAAAGTATCACGGTCTCTCAAGCAGGGTACTTCTCTTTTCAATGATGTCCCATCACTTAAATTAATGGGCATAATATCACTACATTTTTGTTTTCTAAATTAGTGGAAATATTCTAAATGCAGTAAGTTACAAATAGAAATTAAAAATTTAAGTAAAACTTCTTTCATTGCTTTTTGTTAAATTTTCTCTAAATTGAAATTTAGCTGAATTTCATAACGAATTTTTATGGTAAGTTGACAGATAGTTTTATATTCGAAAATAGTCAAGAACAATTTGCGAAATAGTGCAAGTTAGCTACCTCTCTTATTTATTGATTGTTGTTGTCTAATGCCACTTGGTCATACCGAGTCCGAATGAGCAGAGCTCTTTCGAATTAAGGCTGAGGTGTGCGCCTTTCTTTGTTAACGAGCACCGTTCAGATGAAAGGACGACTTTGCTCGAACACACACGACACAACCCTTCTTAAGGGACGGTTGAATTCATTAATACACTCATTCATCCACCAACACGTCAGAATTTGGATCGAAATCAGAGACCGACTCATCCCTGATTCAGAACCCCCTGAGGTATCATTTTGTTATGTGTACTTTTAAGACTTCAGTCACGACCTATTTAATGTGCCCCAACTGCCATTAGCCAACACGGCGGTCTTTGGACAAGACGAGACAGAACCCGCGACCTTTCGGTTACGAGACTGACGCTCTACCAACCAAGCTACCGCTGCCCTTATTTATTGAAAATGGTGTTATCAAAATATTACACACAATTTCTCTAAATTTAAAAGCAAGAACAGATATTTTAATATTTTGATGCTTTTCAGTGTTTTTTTTTTTATGTGTGTAAAATTTTACTGTTGATTTTTTATTACATTTATTATTATATCAAAGATATAAATTCAGTGCAACTGGGTATGCATGTTTATCCTCTCTAAATTTTATTTAATTAATCATTTGGCTTTAATATTTCTATTACTTTCTTTCAAAAATGTTTATTTATTTTATTTATCAGAAAATGTCATAGAATATAGAATATACCATTTAATCTTTGGGTTATAGAAAATAGACAATGTTTATTTCAATTCGGAGTCCAGAAAAATATAATATTTTCTCTTAATAGTCCTCTGTTCATAGAAAACTCAATAATTTCTGAACTCAAGCCTATTTTTACTGACCTGCCTAGCGAAAAATACGAAAAGAAAGTATTGTCATCGTCAAAAAGAAAATCAAATTTTGAGATTTTGATATATCTTAACATTTCAGACTTCCGTGTATCCGTAAAGCTTAGGTTGGGAATTAAATCTGTTTGTATGCCTGTGAATACAATAGTTCAAAAATATTTTGAACTAGACAGATGAAATTTAGTGTTTGGTTTTTACACCAATTATGCAGATTTCTATCAAATTTTGAACGAAATACATTCATATGGTTTATGTCAGTTTTGCTGTCCGAGTACAAATAAAAGTGATCACTACAAAACTTAAGTAGCTATATGAATAAAAATCGGCACACAAATTTGCATCTAAAGCGTAGATGTTTATCGAACTTTGAATTAAAACCGCTAAAGAGTTGACAATCTGGTCAACACTTTTGTATTATGTAAACAATAACTGGGGGGAAAAAACATGACTTAGTTAAATGAAATTTGATATGCAATCTTGTCTTTAAAATTGTAGTTCCGTGTTAAATTTTAATTTCAGTCAGTTGAAAAAAAAATATTCATAACACAGATTTGATTTTCTTGTCTACTTAGAAGCACAAAACTGTCACGTGCGAGTGTTTGAAAATAAAAATCTGAGAATTTGTGGCGTTCACATTCTTGCCCAAGGTGGACAGTTTTATGGGGGAAAGGGCATGGCAGTTTCATTAGAGAGTATACTTGAAAATTTTGGGAAGACTTATCTTTAAACTTAAATAAAGCAAAACAAAAATAATATATTTATTAGGAAGATTTTTTTAACAACAATGTCTGCTCTCGACCTGATCCAGTTCCACCTTAATTAATTAATGCTACACGAGCTGTGCAGAAAATGTTTAAATCCGCACTTTCACACTCTCCGAGTGAAGGGATAAAAATCTGTCAAGCTAAGCTAATTTTTTAAAAAAATTACTTATTTTCCCTTTATGTAAATCGACACTTGTAAAGAAATCCCGTTTAGAGTTTCATAGTATAAAATCATTAGGGATAAATATTTCTGTTACTTTTCGCTCTTCTACTCTTGTATCGCTTGTGAGCGGACTCAGTTCGTCATCGCTTATTTTGCATAAAATATACCTCCCGGGATGGAATAAAAGAGAAGTTTAAAATTTTTAATTTTTCTTCTCTGTGGCTACGGAACTACTCTTATATATGTAATTTTCTATTAATTTATGTTCTAAAAATCAAAATCCTAATCGGTCGAGTTTTAACTTCTTTATATCTTTTACTCCTAATTTGCTTGGATTCTTACTTTTTCCATGGTATTAAAACTTTGAGTCGGCAGATTCTTTTCTAAAATTACGTAAGTTCAGAATGGTGGTGGTGGGGTTCTAATGCCACTTGGTCATACCAAGCATGAATGAGCGGAGCTCTTTCGAATGAAGGCAGAAGTGTGCGCCTTTCGTTGTTAACGAGCACCGTTAAGGTGAAAGGACGACTTTGCTCGAACACACACGACACAACACTTTTTAGGGGGCGGTCGAACAGATTCATCCATCCGCAAGTCAGAATCTAGATCCAAATCAGAGACTGACTCATCCCTGATTCAGTACCCCCAGAGGTAGCATTTTGTTATGGGAACTTGGAGGACTTTGCAGTCACGACATATTTAACGTGCCCCAACTGCCATTAGCCAACACGGCGGTCTTTGACCGAGACGAGGACAGAACCCGCGACCTTTCGGTTACGAGACTGACGCTCTACCAACCAGGCTACCGTGGCCTTCAAGTTCAGAATACTTTCTCATGTCGTCTCATTAGTACTTTCTGCTTCCTATTCGTATCTATAACGTATCTACCAATGTTTAGACAAACAATCTTGATATGTATAATTATAATGATATATATATATATATATATGATTATTTATATATATTCAACTATTTCCTTGAAATTATGAAGAATAAAAATCTCCACGACTATTACTTCTATTGATGCATCTATTGAGTAATTCAATGAAATAAAACCGTTTGAAAAAAAAAAGTATTAAAATTCAGTATAAAGTTATTAGAAAATAAGCATAAAGATAAAAAATCAAATAAGTTTAACTCGTTTTACTCTTTTTTGTCATAAGTAGAGTTTATTAAGGAGGGCCTCTAAATATTTTAGCGCATGTGGCTTCATATTGTCAAAATCAGTCACTGACTATGGAATATATCAACAAAAGATTAAGTATCTTCATTTCTAAATTCCACCTTCAGTTTTGTAACAACATTATAATTAATTATTTATTTTTTGCTTGAAGCAAGGATTCTTTCTTATTTTTTGTGTTCTTCATTTAATTTTATAATATATTATCTCCTTTTCATTCCCCCCCACCCCTTTCTTTTATTTTTTATTTTTGAAACTAAAAGCAATGTTATCCAGATTCTTTGACTTATCTAGATTTATAACTTAACATTTCCAGGTTTTCTTCTTTCGAGCTATTAAATAACAATTATTATAATAATATCAAAATTATAAATATATATGGATTAGATCTTCTGTCTTGGGTTAAATTGATCGTGGCGTCACCTATCCGAAAATACTTCCTGTACGTTGCAAAATCTTCTATGCCATAGAGAAAAAATACCACAATATTCATCTTTTTATAAACTGAAATAAACATATTTATTCTTCTTTCATTTTTTGTTACAATACATTTTCTATTTGAATTTATTTTTTGGGGTTTAGAAAAAAATCAGTTTTAAGAATTACTTATGCAACAAATTAAGAATTTAATCATTTAAATATCATGAAATATGCTTTAAGTATAATTTACTAACCTTTTGCTAAGTTTTTCATTAAGGAAAAAAAAAACTACATTTTTACCACATTGAATATTTTTTATTATTTAAAAAAAGATTAAAAAAAAAATAATAACTGTCATAAATGAATAATATATAGTAAAGGATGTGTCTGTTACTACAGCATATACTTTGGAATTTTTCTCCCATTACTCATTTTTTTTTTCTTTTATATGTAGAATTTTGACCTCTTCATGGGATTAAGAAAACACATCTACCCTGAGCAGAGATAAACACTTTCAATTCAGATAGTGAAACTTCGACTGTATTCATTGTGTAAACTACAGCTGATCGTATCCAATCACTTTGTAGTTTGAGAATCACGTGAGAGACGCTTCGGTAGGATGTGTAATGAATGGTTCAGGAAGAGAAGGTACTGAGGGCTAGCGATAAAGTGATTTGGGATGGGTAGAAATTTATTTATTACCGAAATATGGATTCATATTAATACTCACGGTGCGCTTTAACTGTTTGCGATCAAAGAAATGGCTATGGAGCTTAGGCTTCATAGCCCATGCGGCGGAGAACCTGCGATTTATCAGTGGCCATTAACAGCTTCGGTAAGATTCTTTTGAGAATGTTTATATTTGTGTTTCACCGCATGTGTGTGGGATTTTCTCTAGAGACCTTTGTTTAAAGGCCTTGGTTGTTTTCATTTAGTTATTTTCGTCATGTTATTTCGGTAACATTTTTCTTGATTTTGAATTTTCTGTTTTATTTCAGGATAAATATGACAAAGCAACTGAAATAGTCGACACAATTAGGTAAGTTGAATTTTCCCCATTTGTTAAAAATATTGCTGATATATTTTTCTGCAATTTTGTAATCATAATTTATTCTTTTGACAGTAATTTGTTTTTGAATGTTTCTAATTTTTTTTGTTATACTTGATCAAATAGTTTAAAAAGTTAATTCTTGTTAATTAGAGGAATGCGTTTGCTAAACTATTTATTCTGCTAGAAATTTAAAAGCCGCATATATTTAAATGATTTCCGAAATAGTTTATTTAAAATATTTTTTTTCCCATTTGTACGATTATTTTATACAATTGTCGCTGAAAAATTGACATTTATCGCTGAAAAAATTCCTGGGATGATTCCTTATAATTAAGCAAGAAATTTATATTCCCACTTTCATTTTTAGTTATTTTAAATTCTGGTCGATTAATTAGCTATTTTTAACTATTTGTAAGAATACTTGTAGTGTGAAATAACACAGATTTATTCTATTATTAATATATTTAAATACTATATTATAAGTATTTCCACATTTTTTATTTTATTATTACGATGTTGTTAAAATTATTTATACAGTATTTTATTGAAATATATACCGATTAGATGAACAAGAATTTAAAAAGTGATGTATGTATAATTTTACATTTTACTAATAAACACAATTCTTTATTTCCTGGGAATGACTGCTTTTTATTACGATCGTAGTATTATTTTTTAATTGTAAAAATCTGTCATAACAGTTGAAAAATAAAAATTTTAAATGAGAAATTTAGGTCTTTCCAACTATGCTCATTTAACGGTTAAAAAAACAACAATAAAATTGTGCAAGAACTTCCATTTTTTGTGGATAAACATTTATTGGGAGGGTAAAAATATGTAGCCAATGAAGGTGAGTTCGGCTATCCAATCAGAGTTAATTGTTCTTATGTCTTAGTTCTTCTACCGCATTACAGTTATGCATAAATATGTTAATTTATGCGTAGCTAGCAGCTTAATATATAATAATGAAATATGATTATTTTGAAGCTACAATGACTATATTTAGTAAAAATGGAGATTTCCGATGCATCTGATTAAGTAGATATAAATTGGTAAGAAAAAAAAAATTGTTTCGGATTTTTGTTTATGTACTATAAATCATTTATTGTGTATTGATATACTAAATATTTTTATTAATAACTTTGTTTTTCTAAATCTATTCAACTACTATTATATATAAATATTTGCTATACTTATTAATAATGTATTAGTGAAAATCGGATGTTTATTGGGTGCATTATTTTTATTTATTTGAAACAAATATATGCATTGTTTATGTAAACAAGTGTACGATGTGTATATGTGCTTCTCTTAAAGTTTTAGGTCAATGTTCTTGGTATATTAACATTTAAAACCAAATTGTAATAATTAATATTTATCAGAATAATAAATCATATCGGAAAATAATTAATAAATTTAAGCAATTTAAATTGAATCAGATGAAAATATTTTCTTTACAGCTATTTTTTTTCTATTGGGAAATAAAACCTCTGTTATTAAAAAAGAAAAATGATTTTTTATTTAATTGTAATTTTGAAATTTTTGTCCATATTTGCCGACTACATTTTTAAAAATAAGTTTTTAATTTTGTTAAATTTATTTCCCCCTTTCATTCTTCTAATTTTATGTTCAAATAAAATTTTATATTTTACTTTGAAATATTATGATTTTGATAATATAGAGAACCATTGCCTTAATATTCTAAACTATATGTTTTCATTTATTTATTTAAGTATTTAAAAACATTTCTACTTTGCATATGGTTGTCTGTGCATTAATGAATTTAAATGTAAACTATATATGTACTTGCATTTAAAATAATTGTAAACCATCTCAGCTATGAATGAAAATGAATTGTGTACTTGTAAAAATGACAGATTTAAGAAGTTTCAATTTGTAATTTTCTGGATTGTAAAAACTTAACAAAAAAAAAATGAAGATTTCTTAGATTTCTCCCTCTCCCCTCTTTTTTTCTTTCCCTTCCTTTCTGTGGATTTGTAATATTTTTATATATAAATTGCTCTTTATAAATTTTATTAAGAATTTGATACCTGCTGTCAAACTATATTCCTGCTGTACTTTAATTATTACTATAACAAAATCACGAAATTTTCACATAGCTGTGACAATCTCCCCCCCCCCCCCTTCCTATTTTCTTTTTGGTGATAATGAAGTACAGCTAGTTAAAATATTCTGTTCTAAAAAATCTAAGGTATACAAAATTTATATTTAGCAGTAGTTTTTATTACTTTTAATAATTTATTTATTATTGTATCTCTATCTCCAAATAAAGTATTTGGAATTTAGAAAAATCAATTTATGAAATTCTAAATTTATAAAAGTAAATCCAGTGATGAAAATTATTATGAAGATGGAAACTTAGTTATTTTCCTTGTGTTGAAGTATTGTATGATTGCTTTCTTATAATACTGCAAAGAATATTTTATTTCATTCTGAATTAATTGCAAACTGTTGGATAAATAAACTTTGAGGAAAAGAAGAACTATTGATATAAAAATAAACAATTACTCAAAATTAGTGTGTGTGTGTGTGTTTGTTATAAGAATCAGTAAAATAAAAATACTCTTGCAGAAATAAATGATTTTTGTAATTACATATCATAAGATAAAGGTTATAAAGAACTAATGATGCAAGCTATATAAACAATCTAAGTTTGTAATTTTCTAGTTTTGAACTGTGCATATTTGATTATAAAACAAATTGTAAGTAAAATTAATAATAAAAATGCATGATTATTTATTTGAGAATTTTTAAGTGTTTCTGTAAGTATAGAGAATTTTTAAGTGTTTTTTGTTAAGTTATTTTTAGGCTTTTGAACAATATTTTAAAATTCTGTTTGTTTTCTTGAAAAATCATAGTTCTTGATCTTTAAGGGCTCTTTTTATTAATTTCTTTAAGTTGCATTTTCAAAATTTCCTCAAATCAGTTGCTTTCATCATCAATTTCTGAATCAATTATTCTTCTCCATGTCAAGATATTCTTTTTGTTTATTGAAAATTTTCTATGGCAATTGAAATCATCAAAATGCAACTTTTAACTTCACAAACTTAGTTCTTCCCAAGGAGCTTTTTTCTTCTTTTTGCCAATTTTGGTTTCATTAACAGTAAATCTAAAAGTAAATATATTACTAGAATCTGTTAATAGCATCATTTAATTTTAGATTGCTCCCAATTTGGCAGTAATGATTTAGATTGAATAATATGATTGTAATAGTGAATAGAAAAGTATTTAAATAATGCATGCCTATAATAGCTAATTAAACATAGATTTATAATATTAAACATAAAAATAATAAACTTACTATTTAAGGCTGTGGAATTAATAAGTCAAGCTATTAATTTGATTTGTGTGTAATAATAACACTTATAGAGCTAGTCTTGTTATGCCTGCTTTGTAGTTTAGGCTTAGTAGTATTAAAAATATTTATTAGGAAAAATATTATATGCAATAGATTATATGTAATAAAGTTGTTTAAATGAACAACTTTAACATTAAATAAATTAAAATGCTGTGATCTTAATGACATGTTATTGATTAAGTATATAAAAATAATAATAATGAAGGTTCCCATTCCCATTTTTCCCCCCGTGAAAATTTTCATATTTAAAGCATATTTTTAACTATTCATGCTAATGCCAATTGGAATTTTGCACTGTTTAAAAATAACTCAGATTAAAAGTGTGTGTGTGTGGGGGGATCTTTAATTTAAAAAGATTTGAGTAGGTCTAAGATTTTACTGTTGCTCAATAATTTTTCTTTGTTTATTTTGAAGCTTTTTGTTGTGGCAATTCTGAACCTTAAATTCATGTTTGAGTAAGAATTAATATGAATTCTTTTTTTCTTTCCTTTTTTTTACCATTTAAATAGGAGGAGGGGGGGGATTCCTCTATAAATACTTTATTTGCAATACATGTTATAAAAATTGTATTGCTATATATTTAAGGCAATAATACTTAGAAACATTAATGTGTGACAATTCGCACATATTTTATAAATTTTAAGACAACTGTTATTTTTACATTGTTTCAGTTTTAAGTTTGGATCTCTCTCTCTCTTGTTTATTTCATTTAAGATAATTTCTTATCATAGCATGAGTTTTACAAAAGTAATTTAACAGGTTTATACTACATGAATTCCATAAAATTTCATAAAATATTAAGAGTTAAAAACAACCAGTAGTTATCTAAAAGGTGATAGCTGTCTCTAAACATGCTCATTAGATGTAAAGAGGGTGAATTGTAATTAAAAATGGAATTAATAACTCTTGAAGAGAGAACATTCTAGTAAATTATATGGTTTGTATGTGGGAAATTTCCTCCTATTAAAAAGTTTTATTTAGTTTACCTGTGAATAAAACCTTTAAGTGATATTTTGATGTTATATTTTAAGTGATGTTGCATTTATATTTAAAATGAAAAAAATCTTAAACTTTTTACTTTTTTTTTTTCAAATTAACAAGTTCATAAAATCGCATAATTCATCTGCTTTATCTACTCCAGATGTTTCTCCCCCCCCCCCAAAGTGAAAGATTTAAAATGTATAACTGATCATTTTGTGAATTTTTTGTTGCATACTTTTTTCTGAATGAACTTGAGGTGTGTTATATCTAAAATATGAATAATTTGTTTTTAATTATATGCATTCTTGAGAAAATCTGAGAAGTAATAACTTAATTTTTGAGAAAATATGTCTTAAAATATTAAAGTTTGTCCCTTGTATAATGAGATGTAGTTTAACAGTTATTGCATTTCAGATGACATTATTTTGGAAACTGGATATTTTTTTTGCTGGTAAAATTTTGCTAATTCATATAATCTTTTCATTTGTATGTTTTATAGTTGCATTAAATCTTAATAAAATGAGTATAAACAAAATCCAATAAAAATCTGAATTTTAAAACTTGGTCTAGCCTAAATGGAGCCTATAAATTACTTTATTGTTTATTTAATCTAAATTGAACTTGAGAACTTCTTCGATCTTTTTTTGTTGTTGTTGCTGTTGTTCTTGTCTCATTTTTTATTTGTAAATTAGCCGCTTTTGGCGACCAGCTGGTTCGCCATGAGTAATGCGTTCTAAAATTTTCAATTAAATAACACATTCATTAGCCTTGAAGTAATTCCGGGCATTGATTGGTCTGAAATTAATATTTTCTTTAAGATGATGGACGGAAAGCTCTAAAAGATCAAATTTAATTCAAATTCTAAATAAAAAATTCGAAAAGAGGGCTCCGAGGTGCACATTCCAGACCCCAAAGTATACATGTAACAAATTTAGTAGCTGTAGATCCCACTGTCGCCAACACAAACACATTGAGCTTTATTTATAAGTATAGATAAAAAAGTCAGTAATTTTATTCAGAAAAACTTTTTGAGTTTAATGCTCTAATAATTTATCGGTTATGCTTCCAAAATATAAAAGTTTTTTTAAAGAAAACGAAAAAGGGAAAAAAATTATTGAATAAATGATTTAGATGTTGCAAACGATTACAGAAACATTGGCTTTGCATTTATTTTTTTAGAAACTGTCACATTTTATAATTAAAAAAAAATATTGAATTAATGATACAGATATTGCAAAAGATTATAGAAATATGCCATTAAGTCGGGATTTCAATGCATATCCTGTCTAAATTCTTTCAGGTTTACCGTAAATAAAGATTTGTTGAATTAATTATTTAGATATTGCAAACGATTATAAAAACCTTTGCTTTACATTTATTTTTTTTTAGAGAATATCACATTTTATGTTTCTTTATTTTATCCAGTCACGAGTTAAAAGCTGCATTTCTTTAGACTTGATTTACGATGATGGTTTTTTTTTAAATTGGAACTTCCGCCATTGTTTTCTTTTATTTTATCCAGTCACGTGCTAAAAAAAGCATAGTTAAAATATTTCTTTAAAATTTCGCTAACAATAGGAGCTTAAGTTATACATTAAAACACTGATATAATTAGAAAGCTAATTTTTTAATCTTTAAATTGATGTAAAAATCATGTTTGTGCAATAATATTTTCGGAAGTTATAACGGAAAAATGTCGAAATTTCGCTTAAATTTTAATTCAAATTCTAATTAAAAATTCGAAAAAAGGACTCCGAGGTGCACATTCCCGACCTCCAAGGTATACATGTACCAAATTCGGTAGCTGTAGGTCCAACGGGCTGGCCTGTAGAGCGCCAACACACACACACACACACATTGAGCTTTATTATAAGTACTAGCCGCCTTTGGCGACCAGCTGGTTCGCCATGAGTAATGGATTCTAAAATTTTCAATTAAATCACATATTCATTAGCCTTGAAGTAACTCCGGGCATTGATTGGCCTGAAATTAATATTTTGTTTAAGATGATGGACTGAAAGCTCTAAAAGAACACGTTTTCCTAATAATATTCTTTAATTTTATAAATCAGTCAGTTTTAATGGTTGATTTAGAAGACTGATTAATGTAGCAACTTTTATTTAAAATATTAATAAAAATATTTTGTAAAATATGGCTCACAGAGCAAAGTATGAAGAAATCTCAAACTCATTATTCATAAATGCATTATTTGACTCAAACTACATAAAATGTAATTATTTACTTCATTTAGATCAATCTAATTGCATTAAATAAAGTATATGCCTATTAATAATATTTTACAAATTGACCATTGGAAAGGAATTTGAATGCATATCCT